>VOSG01000111.1:50910-61436 GCA_009761265.1 Halicephalobus sp. NKZ332
TCAACTGATTCTTTAGATCTTCATATGCATTTTGGATTTCTGATTTCTCTTTCTTCAAAATTTCATGAACTTCTTCCGTAACCTTCTTCAATTTTTCATACTGATTTATCTGAATCCGAATACTTTCCAATTCTTCTTCCAGACTTTTGTTTGTCTCTTTCAAGTTTCTATTTTCTTTTTCCAAAATTTCCACCTCATCACGATCCACAGTATCTTCAGGAATACGGTATGTTCCAGGTATAGCATCCACAGGATTCACAGTCGAAAGATTTTCTACAGTTTCCAGTAGATTTAAGATGTTTCCTTGGCTGGTAACTAAATTCTTGGATTTTGTTTCCAGAAGTTCTTTTCCCAACTTTTCGTTTTCGATGTGAGCAATTTCCAACTTCTTCATCAACTCAGCTACAGTATTATCGACAGTACTCTGAGTTGTATTGAAAACCGAATTATCCTCATTGTACGGTGTTCCTACAGTAGGCTCGGTCAAAATGGAAGAGACCGAAGACCGAGGAAGGGGTCCGACGGAACTTGGAGCTACAGTACCTCTCTAAAATTAATTTTAAATTAATAATTTGATATCGAACAATGTTTAACAATAGCCAAACATTAATTATATTCCAATCATTAATAGTGAAATCAAAACCTACATTAGTAGCTAATCTCTTCAGATCCTCTAGAGATCTCGGGGCGAAGTCGAACCGCTCATGTTTCTGGACCCATTGAAGAAGTTCGTCTCTCTCCTGTTCCAGATACCGCACCTTGACATGGAGGGCTTTCACCTTTAGTTTCTCATCTGAAAAAAATGTTTATCTAAAAATACAAGGAAAATAAACAGTTTCCTATCTAAACATACAGAAAAATTTGATCGATTTTTTGATGATGAATCATTGACTAATTCCAGACATATTTTTCGTTCTATTCTCATTTAGAACTTCTGTGTTTTGTTCACAATTGGCTAACTCGTTTTTGGACATGTTTTGCTAGCCCAGCTGTCTTTTTTTTGACGAGCCTTATGCGTGTCCCAATTGTCTTTTTATCTACGTCCAAGAAGGAAGAAGCTTTATTTTTTTGCTTTTTGACCTCAAAAACAGAGACAACTTGTTTGTCCAAAAAGTCGATAAAAATAGTTTTTCTTTCATAATCTTCGTTTGTGTCCCGGTAGTCTTCGAAAAACAAGTGGGAATCACTTGTAAAATTTTCAGTCATGAAAATTCGATCAATGAACTTTTTTGAGTTGAATTTTCTCATTTTTCCGCCAAAATTGTTTTCAACTTGGTTGCGCCGCGATTCCCACCTATTTTTACATTGACTAATATCATTTAAAATTCCATATTATAGAAACTAAGAATAATTTTTTTGCAAAGCAATTTCGAAACAAACTTCTAAAATTTCTAGAAATTCGTTTCGAGAGTTTCAATCGACCCCAGAACTTCCTAGAAATTTTATATTTTCATAATTTTCTAGATTCCGACAAATTCTAAGGAATTTTTTACGAAGTTCTAGTTTTTCGACTTCCGTTGTGCTCCGATCCCCACCTAATTTTGCATTGATCAATATCCTTCTCTAAAGAAACCCGGTTTCATTGTTTTCTCCTTAATTTTAATAACATTTTCAGCCCTATCATGGCTCAGCATTTGTGTCCTGTTTGTAAAACAGAACTAAAAGAAAAATTCGATTTAAAGGGTATATTACTGGCCATACTCTGTTTTCCTTGCGGCTTATTCTGTTGCTTCAGAAGACGACGACTGCGATGCGAACATTGCGACTATGAGGTTTCTTTTATTTCATAACTTTGATACTATAGGCACATCAGTTAGTTAAAGTACTTTAATGTCAACTTGTTAAAACATCCCACTACATATATTTTAACCGAAATAATATTACAGGTATATAGTGCCGACGGCTCTGTTCCTACTTTAGTCGCTGCATACAAGCAATATGGCAACTTCAAATGGCAATTCAAAAAGAGGTCTACAGATGCTCTCGTCACTACTCCTTTGCCTCAGAGTCCTAATAACTACGGATCCAATGGAAGCAATGTTCTCTCAGGAAATCAAAACCAAGCAGAAACTGTTGCTTGAATCATGTTTTTTTTGGTTTTTGTAAATACGTGGTATTTCAAAAGCATCCTGTACATTTCCCGATCAAAGTTAAAAATAAAAATATTTGCTAAAAATCCCCTCAACACGAATATTGATTTTCATCGCTTTCCTATTGAAGCCGAAAATAATGAAACATAACTTTTACGTATTCCCAAAAAACACCAAGTTATATAATGTTATAAAAATGGAATTCATATTGTTTCGGAATTTTCCTAACAAATTTCTAGTGTGATAAACACTGTAAATATATGAAAAGTACACCCACCGTTTCTCTTTTTCAAAAGATCTTGCTGTTTCCCTTCATCCAAGGCCGAAACTGCAGAAATAGCCTTACTCTTCACTTGCTCTCTGACTTCCACCTTCGAAGCTCCCAAGGAGTCTCTCAGAAGCCCCACTTGGGTTTCATAGACAATGAGGTCTCCTTCGAGCATTCTTATCAATTCACCTTGAGCGAACAAAGCTTCCTTCAGTTTCTCGACTTCTCCATATGCTTCCTGTTTTTCATCAAGAACCTGCTGGTTAGCTGCCTGTGCATCTTTCAATTCCTGACGAAGCTCGGTGATTCTTCGGAGTTCTGTGTCGAGTTCTCTTCGGTAATTTAGGGAAAGAGCGACGCTTCCGTCGAGTTCGGACATAAGATCTGACTCTTTTTGCTTTAAACGATTCAATTCGTCAAGCAATTTCGCATTTTCTTCCAGAACGAAGTCTCGCCCGGATTTCAGGGCTTCGTTGGTGGCGTTCAAGGAGTCCACTTCGAGAGTTTGGGTCTTCTGGAGCTCGAAAATTTTCGTTTCCATCTCCTTCATCTTCGCTTGTGCTGTGGCTCTTGTTCTGAGAAGTTGGTTTTTCGCGTTTCGACGGACGTTCTCGACCTCTTCTTCCAGCTAAATTATGTCATATTAATGTATCGTCAAAAGTATGTAACCATACTATTAAGAAAGTAAATCCGAAAAATGTTTCGAGACGAATTCCGAAAATATCAATTAGCTCCCGGAAATTATGGAGAAGCTAGTTTTTAGAGAAATAGTTTAAATGAAATCCTTACTTGAGCAATCTTCAAATCTTGTTCGGGGACAGGAGCTCTTTCGATTTCCGCGATGATTCTCCGGAGTTCGTCGTTTTCATTTGTCAAGTCGATGATTTGCTGAGCCAACTCGTTATCTACACCCTGCATGGAGACTCTGGCGGGGTCTGGAGACACAACTTCTCTCTTGACCCTGACTTCCTTCTTCGATCCCGGAGGTTTCAAGTCGAAGGTAACTTTCTTCCTGTACTTTTTGGAAATCCTGTTCAAAGCAGCAGAAGCCGAAGGACTCGGGGACCATTCCCTGTCGGGGTCGTCATAGGTGGCAGTCTCAGTGGTGTAGGAGGAAACATCCTCGGAGGGATCCAGGGGTGGAGGAGAGCCGTTGGTTCCCAATCTCAACTGAGGTATAGCTCTCCCGGGGGAATTCACCCTCTGCTTCCTTCCCGTTCTCGCATTTCTCTCGGTAAAAACGACATCGGTTTCCGTAGAAGCATCTTTGGTGTGTCTGGAATCGATTTCCTGGAGTCTCTGATTCACGATCTGGACCGCTTTGCTCTTCGCCAGGGCCACCTCTCCTTGCTCTCGAACGGCTTCTTGGAGATCCATGATCTGACGTTCTTTTTCTAGGATTTGATTGTTTAGTTCCACGATCCGACCGTCTTTGTAGAGCAGTTGGTCATAGACCCGCTGAAGGTCCACGGTCCGCTGATGAGCTCCATCTGAAATCACCAGGGAAGAAAGCGCTTCCAGCTGACGTTTGAATTCCTGCAATTCAATATCCATATATTAATCCCTTATTTTTAACAATATTACTTTTTCTTTGTCCTTGTACACTGCCAACTGAGCCCGCAAATCCAAATTCTCGTCTTCATATTCCTTTAAAGATGTTTCTGCTTTCTTCAGCTTCTTCTTTAATTCCCCTAGTTCAGTCTAAAAAATAGTTTTTCCAAAAATTGATAAATAAAAAACCTACTAAATATAATTTCTCTTTTCCTGAAAACTCCATAATTCTGTCGGAATCAGTTTCCGGATTTTCTTGAAGACATTGAATCTCCTCTTCAAGATCCATTTTCATCCATATAGCATAGAATTCGAAGGAATCAGATACTTATCACCGTCACGAAGCAAATAAAATCAATGTAGAAACGGGTTTCGAAAAACTTTTTGAGATTTTTCAAATCTCTTCCACTACAGCGGCGATTGAAATAGAACAACAAAACGGGCCGGCAGGCCACGCAGGAAGGTTGGGTCGACCACGTTCGTCTCAGGAAATTCTGTTTCTATAGAGAGTAAAATTCCTTTAAATTGTATTAACACGTCGTAAATAAGACAAAATTAAAACAAAACGGGCCGCAAGCCACGCAAGCTGATCCCGACTACGTTTTTTCCAAGGGGAAAGACCGGCCAGCTGGCCACGCAGGCAGACCGATTCGACCGCGTTCGTTTCGGGAAATCCCGTCTCTGCAGAAATTTCTTTCGAATTTTTTCATCCTCAGAAAATCATTCCTAAAAAAGTTTAATCTACTTTTTTCTCTAAGAATGTGCAACAACTCGGATCCAGAATACACTCCCGAGAAGATCGATGAAATAGGCAGAACTCTGAACAATTCCAGGTGAGTTTACAGTTCTTTAGGACCTTTTTGTTTGGATTTTCTAAATCTGTTGTTTCCAGTTTGCCTCTTGCTGCCAGATTCCGAGCCTTGTTTGTCTTGAGGAATCTGAAGGACGACAGATCGGTCGAATGGATTGGGAAAGCTTTCATCGATTCTTCTGCCTTGTTGAAACACGAACTGGCGTATTGTCTCGGACAGATGCAGAACCCTGCTGCGATCCCGAAGCTGATAGAAGTCCTGGAAGACAAAAAACAAGGTATTTTGTTAATCTCCATATATCAAATTTGCTTAACTCTTAATCTCTATATATCAAATGTACCTAATTTCGTTGATTTTAGAACCTATGGTTCGTCATGAAGCTGGAGAAGCTTTGGGAGCTATTGGTGAAAAATCTGTCCTGGATATTTTGAAGAAATACTCGACAGACGAGTTTCCTGAAGTTGCCGAAACCTGTCAACTGGCCTACGAACGTATCGAGTGGGTTCATCGCGAAGGCAAGGATACTAACTCTCCCTACGATTCTGTCGGTGAGTGTAAAACAACTAATTTTTAATGGATTTGAGCAATTTTTGATTCCTAAAACTCTGTCTTCTGTGTTTGTATGACAGAAATTGATTGTGACTTGACTGAAGCAACTTCTTTATTTACAGATCCAACACCTTCCTCGACAATCACCGATGTTAATCAACTTAAATCTGTTCTCATCGATCCAGCACAGTCGTTGTTCGAGAGATACAAGGCAATGTTCACCCTCAGAAACATCAACACGGATGAGGCCATCCTTGCACTCGGTCAGGGTCTCCATTGCCCGGATTCCGCCCTGTTCCGTCACGAAGTTGCCTACGTCCTGGGTCAGATCCAGAGCCCCCTTTCTGTGAAAGACCTTGCGATAGGATTAAAGAACGAATCTGAGAACTGTATGGTTCGTCATGAGTGTGCCGAAGCCTTAGGCTCCATCGCCACTCCGGAAGCCGAGGAGCTTGTGAAGAAATACGCCAAGGATATCGATCAAGTTGTGAGAGAAAGTTGTGAAGTCGCTGTGGACATGTCTGAATACGAGAAAAGCGGGGCTTTTGAATATGCCCAAGCTTGATTTTAATAATATTTGTTGATTTTGAAACTAAAGATTTATTTTTATTTTTTTGTGATAGAAGCGTTGAGGCGCTAGAATATTTATTTTTTTCATTGTTTTACTCGATGAGTGTTATTTTTTCTGACACTGTAACTCGAAATCTACTAGGTGCTTTTCGGGATTTATGGATAATACGTAGTATGTAAAGATGAAATTTTAGTTTTCGGTATCAACAAAAGTTCTAAAAATTCATGCTGGAACTTTTTCATAAAACATTTGTTTTTGGTTTTTACAGGAGCGTGATTATATATCTTTATAACAGTATGACTTTCAGATGACAGCGATCCCACGAAATTTGTCCAGATTACTTCTCAGGTTCAATGTTTCTAAGAGAGTTTCCACTTCTCGATATTATTTAAGAACAGTGTCAGATGACCCCTCTCAATTAACCCGAGACGATGTTGGAAAACTTTACCATATCCCGTTAGATGCGGCGAAGGCATTGAGTTTTGACAGTATTCTTCCTTCGAAATTAAAGAAGCAGATGGATACCTTTGAGGAATGTGCGTTACTTTGTAGACAGGAATTTCTGGAAGTTGTCCATTGTTTCCAAGCTGCCAGAACGAGTTTTCCAGCGATTAGAGTTGTTTTGTGGGGAAAATTCGGAACAGGAAAAACAACGACTCTGGCCCAAGCTATTCACTATGCTTACAGTAAGAATTGGGTGGTAGTTAATGTTAGAGATTGTAAGTTTGAATTAGACAAAAAACTATTTTGATATTTGATTATTTTAGTGATGGAATGGAACAGGAAAGTTAATGAGGTGCAAATGTCGACTTATAAAACAGGAAGGATTGATTTGCCGGTCTATGCTGTTAATTTTCTGCAGCATTTTAAACATCAAAATCAACATGTTTGGGAAAAACTGAGTGAATTAAAGACAGAAAAAACGTATGAATTTACGAAAACAGAAAAAACCCTGAAAGATAAACCAATAACTGAACTTATTGAAATGGGAATTGCTTCTCCACTTTTTGCTTCTGATTGCATAGGAGCGATTTTTAAGGAGTTGAGAAGACATTCTACAGAAGGTGAAATTAAACTTTTGGTTGCATTTGATGGAGCGAATTCGATATATGGAAAAACACTAATTCGGAAAGCTGATAAATCTTGGGTGAGTTTTACATTAGAAAAAGTACTTTTAAAAAAGATTTTAGGCGAAACCGAATGAAATTTCTCTTATTCATCATATGAAGAAGTTTTTGAAAGATGATTGGTCAAATGGAGTCGTGCTAATGATAGCGGATAAAAGGGAAATTTCGGATGCTAGAGATCCTTTATCTGTGCCGATAGATACTCCACTGGAACTCTTTGGAGAAGAAGGATTCGAGGATATCGATCCTTTTATCCCGATTGAGACTCGACTTTATAATGAAAAGGAAGCAGCAGCGGTTCATGGATATTACAAGGAAAAGAACTGGATCACGAACGAGGAAGCAAAGTCGGATGCTGGTCTGAAACAATTGTACTACCTCTCTGCTTTCAATCCCTATTATTTCGAAAGACTTTGTGCCTTCAATTAGATAGATTCATTGTTATTTTGAAAGACAACACCTCCAACTGCATCGACTATTGTTGTTTTTGAAGGGTTTTGTGCTTTCAATTAGGTCGGTTTTTAGGTTTTTATGTACACCTTTAGAATTCGTTAAACTATAGTTTTTCAAAATTGAAAGGCAGTGGGGATTTGAAACTATTCCTCGGGATTGGGGAATTTTGATTTTGGTTCATTGTCAACGAGTTTCTGATTCGGCGTCAGAAGCTTCAGATTCGGAGTTGTGTTCTGATTCGTTAGAAATTTCTCGGTCGGAAATTTCAGGTTCGCTTTCGCTAGATTCTTCATCACTGTCGAATCTTTTTCTTGCCAGTTTTCCATCTAATTCGTCCTGAGAAAGATGTTGAGCATCGATGAACTCCTCGATGTTTTCGAGAGGAATAAAGACATGAACGAGGTTCTTGGAAGTGTCGACGACTTGGATGATGACCATTGTTTCAGGTTTATTTTCTAAGGAATGGAAAGTCGATTTTAGAAGTGGCCGGATTCTGTAGTTGACGTTGAGTCGAGAAAAGAAACTTTGGTTGTGGGAGGAGACGGAGTAGAGTGCCTTGCCTGAGGGCTTGAGGACGAGTCTCTCGTATCCGAACCTCTTCAATTGGACATTGTAGTTCTGGGTGTAGTAGTCTTCTCCTTCTTCTCCGAAAACACAACCGATGGCGGATTGGAGACGTTTCGATGGGGTCGTGGACTCGTCGTCGTAGAGGATCTGGACAGTGGAGGCACCTTGAGGCAAGAGGGATATCAACTCTTTCAACGATGAAGTGTGTTCGGAATAGGATCCAATATGGTGTTTATAGAACAATGTAGTCGTCTTATCGAGAACTGGAACAGATTCCACCTCTGTCACCTAAAAGTTCATCAGTGTATTCAAAGAAACTAAAAGTTGAATTTAAAGATAAACGAACCTCAACAGGGGCGATCAACCCGGAATTCAGGTATTGATAGATATAGTAACTGATGACCGCGAAAGTGACGGGAATTCCAACGAAGAAAATAATATCATCCATTTTGCTCTTCTTTGGATCAACTACCTCAACAAAAACCAATGAAACAACCTACTACTATAAAAGTTAAAAATTAGATTTTTCAAGAAAGTCTCGACACGAATTTTCCAAATAAGACCAAAGGTTACGAGAAGTGATATTCATATAAAGAACTCCAAGCACCTAAGAAATTATGAACTATATTAATGTGGGAAACAAATTCTGCAATGAAGACCGAAAATTTGACTTTTCAATTGGTTTTAAGAATATTGAACATATTCTGAAAGATTCAATCAAACAAACTAAAGACAAGTTGCTGTGAAAAACACGGAAATTCCGAGGCGGAAGATAAACCAAAAAATAATCAGTGATTGATACCTGCTAAATTTTTCTTTCAAAATCGATTAGGAAAATTTCCCAATTTCGTTTAAAATCAACTCAGAGAGATTCTTTAAAATTTATTCGAAAGATATCTCCAAAATTGGGATTTAGCAGAAAAATAAAAATAAAGATTGTTGTCCAAAATCGATTTGGAAATTCTTTAAAAAAATTTCTTTGGGGGAAGTTTTCTCAAAAAAGACACATGACAAACATCGAAGCGGCCTAGAAACAGCTGACTGGCTCAATTTTCTGCAAACACGGCACAAAAAGTAGCCATTGGTCGTCAAAGAAAAATTCCAAAGAGAAGAAATAATTTCAACTAAGAATTTAAAAATCGATCTAGTTTGTAAGCTAAGGAAGAAAACTGGTCCAAAGTCCTCGAGTCTATCCTAGGGACTTTCTCCCGCAAACACTAGACTGACCGACTATCGAAACTTTCTGAGAAAGATCATCAATCCTGCGGATGGAGAAGATGAAACAAAAAGGGCAGACGAAAGTTGCGCAAGGAAGTAAGGAACAAAGAACTCGTGACGGTTCCAGCTGACTCGTCTCCGAAAAGAGCACAGAAGTAGACGAGTTCCCACCTGATACCACCCAAAGAACGTTAAATATTAAAAATCACAGACAAAAAACCATCGGTATCAAGTATTAGAAACCACTGACGAAAACTTCCAATATTGAATATTAAAAATCGCTGAAAAAACTTGTTGACGTTAAACAACGAAAATCGCCGACGAAAAACCCTCAGTATTAAATACCAAAAACCATCAATAAAAATAACAGCGTCAAATGTCAAAAACCATCGACAAAATTCCCAATATTAAAATTAAAAATCAATAAATCCAAGATATCAGAAATGTTTTGAAATTTCAAGTACCAAAAATACAGTTTCTGGTAAAATCAAAAATCTTCAACAACATTTGGGTGGTACAAATCCTCGAGAAAATCAAATGATAAAAGTAGATAAATAGGAAAAAACCAATATTTGTATTCGAATCCAAAACGATAGAAAAATACAGTTAGCAATGGTTGTTTTCCCCGTAAAAAATAATCTGATGGTAGTCGTTACTGCAGCAGTTGGGAGACAATTCTCATCCTTCTTTCCTGTCTGAAAAGAGAATTGTTATAGAAGTCGATATATAGAAAGATAGCAAAGACAATCTAGCATAAAAGTGTGGAAGCTAGACTTACTCTTCAACGAAGGCTTTTTCGCAACGAGATAGGTGCTGGATTTGCTCTGTTAGGATGGACTGTATAGACTCGTCTTCCGAAAGCAGGAGATCCTCTGCTTGGGCTGTCAGTTCCGCTTTCAGCCTCTCGTTCCTCTCTCGCTCTTCCTTGGCCTGAATGCGCTTCAGTTCTTCTAGCCTTTTTCTCTCTTGAAGGGCACATTTATCGGAGTGAAGCTTCCCATTAATATCTATAATAAAACGTCATCAGATATATTCGTATAAAACAACCCACTTCTGAGTTTTTCGATTGCTGCCTCTATTCTGAAGGGATTTTGAACAATTTCTAGTTCTTTTTCGTATTTTTCGCAACTTGATCTGAATGTTAGCTAAAAAAGGAGCTAAGATTAAGAAAATTATTGAAAACAACGAACACGTTCAGCGTCTTCCTTGACCATTTTGAAGTACTCATTGAAGAACTGGAGAACGCCCATCTCTGCTTCAAAGTAGTTCGACATCTTGACTGATCTGAAATATCCCATATATCGAAAACACTAAAACCAA
>VOSG01000111.1:65582-75655 GCA_009761265.1 Halicephalobus sp. NKZ332
TGGGAAAACAAGAAGCACCGTAAACGGGAAAACGACGAAATGCTACTCTTTGTTTTGTCCTGCCAATGTGAAAAAAGAAGTTGCTGAAGTTCCGCTGGATACGACGGCGATTGTGAAGGCGTTTGATCCAGTTAGAAGAAGGATGTTTTCGTATGAACAGCAAAACAAGACCTTTGAGAACACAGAAGGTTTGGGAAGATCGTTTCCATTTCCGAAACCATTTAAGTACCTGCACAAAAAAAGCGGGAAAAACACCATCTTGGTGCTTCCAAAGAAGTAAGTTAATATTTTACCTTAAAGTGACTGGAAACAATGGAAAACCAATTTCAGTAGTGCCAGAAAGCTGGCGAGGACCGGTGGCTTGACTCAGGTCCCGATTCCTGGATTCAACGCAAACGCGAAAACGAATACGTTAGTGTGGAACTATCCTTGTGCAAGACCGTTGTTCGACAATTGTTGGAGATTCAATACGGTGCATGCTGCAACAATCCACGCATTGGCTCTTCAGCTGAGGATCTTTTATTGTGGAATTCGCTGGGCTGATTTGGAACCTAATTGGCATGAGGACAACGACTTCAGGTTCTTGACGACACATCCGGACTACAACGAATTAAGAACGGTTATTTCCCACAGAGAGTTTCCTCCAGATGGCTACTATGAAAGATATAAATTGAAGGTCGAACTTTTCGCGGAAGATGATGATGGACTTCCTCCTGAAATTACGGGAGATGTAGTGATTAAAAATAGCGTCGTTTCTGTGTCCGAGAGTCTTCCGAGAACTGTGAAGCCAACGAGGAAGAGTGATAGAAAGAGATCGAAAAAAGGAAACAACATCCAGTTGAGGACCGATACTCAGAGAAAGACCGTCGAGAGATGGATAGACGGAGTAGAGTTGAAATTGTTCGAGATTGTACATTACTGGAAATGTTACAACGAGAAAAGCATGCCGTCGAAGCAAACGCCACAGACTCAGAAACAAACTATTATTGCTAGAAATATAAATGTTT
This sequence comes from Halicephalobus sp. NKZ332, assembly GCA_009761265.1. Lineage (NCBI taxonomy): Eukaryota > Metazoa > Nematoda > Chromadorea > Rhabditida > Panagrolaimidae > Halicephalobus > Halicephalobus sp. NKZ332. The sequence goes on from VOSG01000111.1 coordinate 66,590, forward strand.
CGAAGCCGATGATTTTGCCAGTGAGGAAACGTCCAAGTCCGGATTTCTACGAAGACCAGATCCCTATGAAAACGATGGTGATCAGAAGACCGATGGAGAGACAAGTTGAGTATGGATACTCGTATGCAGAAGTCCAGAGACCGAGAGTGGTCCTGCCTCAGTCTGCTTCGTACGGTTACTCGGGTTATCAGCCGAGAATTGTCCATATTAATAGACCTTCGAATTTGTACACTAACAACGGGAAGAGGATCGTGTATGTGCTTCGTACACCGGTGAGTTCAGTTCGATTTCAGAAAACTGTTAGAACTGAAATTCCCCGGAATGTGCTGGGAATTCGTCTTGGGATCATTTTATAAATTGCCCTTTATGCTGTGGTTTTCAGGATGGAAGATCAGTGTCCCAAGTTCAGTCGCCTCAATACAGTCCGATGGTAGTGAATGGAGTGAGGATCCAGAAAATAGTCTCGGACAGTCCACCAGTATTAACACCGATGGTCCATAGACCAGCGTCAGTTCTCAGGTTTCCAGTAAGACCACAAATTCGGCAGATACCTAAAGAAAACGGGATTATGGAACAAGAACGATCTAATGTTGAACATCCATTGAACTCTGAAAATGGAGAATTTTAAATTACGGGTTTATTTTTAAATTGTTACTTTTTAGGTACAATGATTTAAAAAGATTGGGATGTTGGCAATTTAGTTGTTTGAAAACAACTTTGAGTATCTTTTTTCTTAATTTTAAAGAGCGAGTTTTTTGCGTTTTTTGCTGCGTGGAGGTTCCGTGGCGAGAGCCTTTGGTCTTAGACTTGGAGTCTGCAGTTCAGTCCCTAACCAGGCAGTAGACCGTTGTGGCCCTTGGTTGTGGGCCCGCTCGGGGGATTAGCTCTGGTGATATTGTCAGACGTGTTTGCCACGGATCTCGGAATGTTGATTTCTGATATCTGTCCAAAATGTGCCGATAGTTTTTGGCTTTTTGGACATGGTCGTGACAGAAATCTCATGGTTTAATTTTTTTGTTCCCGCCAGTGGATTAGTGAACATTTTTGGTCGTGGCTGAGAGTCGTTGATCTCGAAGACTGGGATTTCTCGGGAATTCTCTTGGAAGTATTAGAAATCAGTTCTAAGATCCATGCGGCATAATTATGTGAATTGTTGTTGAGAGTTCTTCATTGTGTTTTTCCAGGTACATGCGGCGACTGATAGAAGTTCCGCCCGGGACCCAGCAGAGGACTTACATTGTCCAACCGGTCTCGGGTCAGAGGGTTCCATCGAGATTGACGGAGAATGTTCTGCGTCCCCGATTCCAAGTTCTTCAGGTTTGGGTTGATTTTGAGCTTGGTGGATGTTTCGGTTTTGTTTTAGTCAGGACAAGGATTGCGTAGAACGGCTCCGGAGGTGATCGATGTTGATGAGGAACAGAGCGAGATTCCGACAGCTTTTCAGTCCAGACAATTGAGTGAAGGGACGATCCATAGAATAATAAGAAGACCCGTCGTCAGGATTCCAGGACGCGGAGGAGGTTTCGTGAATGTCATCTCTCGTGTTCCTGTTCAGGGCTCTCCTGGAATCATGAGGCGTCAGATCCCTGTCGACAGGAATGTAAGGTATTTCTCTGGAACTCCGCCCTTCCGAAGAGCAGAAAACATCATGAAACCCTCGGAAATGGGGCTTGGAGATGACATAGATCCCGACTTCCAGAGGATTGAAGCGAATCTGATGAAGGCGGAACACAAATGTCGGAAGGAGTTGGAATCTCAAAGGTTTTCCGGAATTTCGAACGTCCAAAGTCGTCTCACTGGAGGAGTGCCTCAAGAAGTAAGACTGTTGACTCAAAAATTACTTAATGCTAAATCTAATTTGGAAGTTGAACAAGATGATGACATAGATAGTAAGGAAGTAAAAAATTTGTTGAACGAAATAGTAACGTCTGTTTGTAACAAGGATTTGGAAGAAGGATGGCATCGGGACATTCTTCGACAAATCAGATCATCTGTAGTTCCCGTAATGCATTCGTGAGTTTTTTGGTTCACTTTGGTTTTAGTTTTAATTGATTTAAAGGGATTTTAATGGTATTGATGTTTCAGTGGCCGTGTTACTGGACCTCAGATAAAAAGATCGAATCATAGGGCCTTGGAAACCCTGATGGCGGAGAGATGTGAGACATTGAAGAAGCATGTCTTGAAACGTCGTGCCGTTTTTGAACTTTCTGTTGAATACGATAACCAATTTATCAAGAAGACGAGATCTGGAGCCATTGTCTGTGTTCCTTACGGGCAGACATTTGCCAGAATAGGTTGGTTTTCTTTTTTTTCATAGATTAAGGAATCTAGGCTAAGAATCAAAAATCGTTGGGAGCGTGATTTCACTCACTGTACCAGTTTTTGTGGATCAAAAAACATTTGTCTAGGCCATATTTGATGACTGTTCTAGAAAACGTAGTATAATTGATTTAAGAGCGGCTTTCTCCCCCGAAAAGCGCCTCCGGTAAACAAGATTCCGCAATGACACGTCGTTTTCTTTTTCGCCCGTACACTAAAAGAATCACAGGACGTTTTAGATCCACAGTGAACGTTCTTTGATCCCTTAAATTTCGCGCTTCGCAATTCTCAGCGAAAAGGGATTCGACGAAAAAAGATCTCGAGTTACGTGTAAAAATAGAAAACCGTATTATATTAAAAAAGAAATCATATTATTTAAATGCAAAGAATTTTGCACAAAGTAGGAGTCAATGTGCTGAATTTCAAGTTAATACAATAAAACAAGAAGTTTTCCCGAAAGGCAGAAGTTTTTTATTGGGGGAAAAGTGTACCATATAGAGAGATTGTGTCATATTAGAAGAAGAAATCATATTTAAGAAATGGGAAGTGGATATTTTTATGAGACGGTCTCAGGACAGATTTGTAGAACTCCCGGAGGTCTCAGGACTTTTTTCTCCATTTGTTTCAGGTCTTCTACTAGACCTTGAAAGAGTACAATTTTGGAAATACGAGAGATAATCGTATAATGTTTCCTCAAACCAAATTTCTGAGTCTTACTGTCACAAAAAACAGTCATTTTTTATTTTTATGAATCTGTTTCAATACGAGCATTTGGGACTTTTCGGAATTTGACTTTCTTAATGGATTTAACAATTAAAGGTTTTTGAATTCTGGAACTTGGAAACCAAAATTATTCCCTGTTTACTGCCTCATTTGATTTATTTTTTTTGTCTTTTTCATCTTCTTTGGTCACTCGGAGTTTCCTTTATTCCACCGAAGGACGAACACCAGCACTGTAATAGAAATCGGACGAATTATCCGTTTTTAGCTTTTTTCCCGGTTGGTGTTTGGTCTCTTAGTCGATCGGGGATCCCCTTTCGAACATATCTCGAAAATAAAAAATGACATCACCTTTATAAAGAATTATTTTTAAACACCAACACAAACCATTTTCCCGAATTTTAGAGAAATATGGACTTTTGAGGAGGGAAATAGCAATTTTCACAATGGATTCACGTGGACAGTAGATTTTGTTGACCACTAGTGCAGTCTGTTCTTTGATCCCTTAGCGAAAAACGCATGTTGGTCAGCAGTAGGATGGACGAATGAATCACATTCAGCTGTCTCTTTGTTGTTGTCGTTTTTCAGCGGTCACTCGTCTACAAAAACCTCGCGCTGAGGGGAAGTGGAACAGACCCCCGTCCCGTAAACACTTACTTCGCGAATATTCTAGACTTCGCTGGTTATAGCGAAGTGCACGCCCACTTTTCTGCATTAGTATAAAAGGGAAACTCCGAGGATCGAAAAATCCCATATTGATCACTGCCAGAAACTGTTGAAATTCGAAGAATTTAATATTAATATTTTTCGAATTCTTTCATTTTGAAAAACCTCATCCTAATTTCTACTTAGCTTCATTTTTGTCTACAGTTTGATTATTATTTATTAAATATTTCTCGTTCTGTGATTCCCAAAATGGTCGTCAGCGAGGATAGCTGGGGCTCGATTAAAAAGTCATTAATGGAAGTTGCTGGATTTCAACCAAAAACTGCCCAGAATAGTGTTAATATTAGAAAATCATCTTCATTAAATTCTCTTCAAAGTTTGTGTAGTACTTCTTTCTCATCTCTTGAAGACGAAAGAGAGTTGTCTCCTGAATTTTTAATGGATGTAGACGATAGATTTATTTTACCAGAAGTTCCGGAAGAAGATGAAGACGAAGATTGGAGAATGTTCGGATGGCTTCTAGATGCTGCGGAGGCTAATGATCTTAATTCTTGTATTACTTGTAAAGTTGAACGAAAAACTTCATGTCCACCTATTTTATCTCCTGTATCTCCCATGTCCCCTTTATCTCCTTTGTCTCCTCTGGAAATTGATGTTTCCGATGATTCTGATTGGAGAAACAATTCCGCAAGTCCGGTGAGTCCTAAGAAATCCGACTTGTTGGTATTCCGCAAGCCTTCAACGAGACCTTGGTGGAAAAACATGCGCTCGGAGTCTGAATCTGAATCCAGAAAAAGATCAGCGAGTTCGGGATTGGATTCAGATACGGAAATAGATTCTGAAGACGAAATTTCCGAAGAACGTCGGATCACGAGATCTATGGCTCATTACTTAGAGATCAAAAGAAGTAGAAAAACTGGTACGCTAAATTTCTCGAGAAATTTAAAAGATTTTAGTTAAAAATTAGTGGGATAATTTTTTGAGAGCTAGAAATGATTAATTTCTTCTGAGATCTAAACGATACGGTTTTAGGTGCTTCATGGCCACAGGAACCAGCAGTTGCTGAGGTTCCTCCTTCAGAAACAACTGCACAAGAACCCGAAAACTCTGCTTCTTGCGAAAACCTGGAGTTGACAGTGAAATTAGAACCTACTTCTGAATTTTCTCCGAATACTCAAGAAACAAAGAAAACTCCAAGCGAACTTTCTGGATCTCCAACAAGGAGTTCTGGAAGACAAACGGCACGTTTGAAGAGGTTATCTCCTGGAGTCGAGGAGTCCCCGGCAAAAGGACTTATCCAGTCTATTTGCCACAATGGAGTTTCGATCATTCCGCCGATAGATATGAAGGACATCAGGAAATCGAAACCTGGAAGACCGTCGAACAAAGACAGAAGAAAAATGGAACGTCAAATAGCCATTCAAAGAAAAAAACTAACAAAACCAGGAGCGGCGAAAACTACTGTAAGTATAGATTTCGATGTCAATGCTTGTCATTGCATATGTCGTCAACCGTATGACCCGAAGAAGTTCTATTTGGCTTGTAATGGATGTAAAAGGTGGTTTCATGGAAAATGTGTGAACTTGACTGAAAAGAAGGCGAAAAAGCTTCAAGAATGGTCTTGTGAAGAATGTAACCCAGGAAGCTTCCAGAATTTGAAAAAAAAGAAGGACCAAAAATATCCAGAAGAAGAAAGTATTGATGGAGTTTTTTGCCTTTGTCATAAACCATATGATCCAAGCAAGGATTATATAGGATGCGACTCCTGTAAGGATTGGTTCCATTTTGAATGTGTTAAAGTAACACATGAACAAACTCGTCAAATCAATCAGTATGTTTGTCCTATCTGTCGAGAACCAGAAGCTATCCTTGCTGCTGCGAAGGCTATGCAAGAACACCAATATGGAGAACTATTCTCGAGAGACGGTCCCAATGGAGAAGAATTCCGATCCATGTTTCCTGACCTTGAGTGTAAGTTTATTTTGAAATTTCATTGCCAAGATTTTCTGTAATGGTGTAATTTTAGGTATTGAAGACATTGTGGAAAAAGCTCAACAAGAAAAGTACTCTCTCCATGAATTCCGAAACGAAGTCGCTGCACTTTATAAAAGAGTTTCTGAAGCGACGAATAAAAACCACATTCTTCATAAAGCTATGAAAGAAATCACGACGACCGCGAGTGACGTGATGTTGAACACTCTCCCTGACCATCCCGAACTGCCTTGACCAATTTGTAGATATTGCATTCAAAGTTTCTCAATCCAATTACGGTATCTCTCGTTTTTTTATGGGTTTCTGTTGAAAGTTATGATAAATTTTGCAAGTACATTTTTTTGGTGGATTTTGTAGAGGATTTTAGAGTTATATGGAGATAATTTTGTGGAAATTTTATTTTTATTTTTTAATCCTTTTGATTATTTTAAAATCCCTTCTGAGTATAGAGACTTGTTTCTAGGAGTAAAACTTCTCACTGGGGTTTGAGATAGGTTGAAGGTACTTGGAGTAACAAAGGTGGTTGGGGGTAGTGAAGAAGGTAACAAAAGGACAATACGAGTAGCATTAGATGCTGAGATAAAATTGGGTACTCGGAATAATGTAGGGTACTTAAAGTAACATGGGATTTTGTTATTGACCTTCTTAACTTGATGACTCAGTGCCTCAATTTTTTGTCCGAGAAAACGAAAAGCAATCAAAATAAATTTGTTTTAATTTCTTGCCCAAGAAAAGCCAGAAGCTCTTTAAGGATATTGGAATTACGAAATTAGCAAAGAAGACCAAATGGACTAAATTACTCTTTTGCAAACAATGAATTTATTTTTTTTATTTCTCCCGTTAAAGGAATTTTAAAAAACATCGGGAAATCATACATTTTTGATTTTATGTGTTTTTAACACGAGTTTTTGAAATTAAAATTAAGTAGAGGATTCTAGAATTTTTTTGGAACATAGTGGAATCCAAAATGCTGTCTCCAGAAACCTTATGAAATTTCCTGGAATATCTCAGAATCTAATAAAAATCTGGAAACAAAGTGTCTAAGGTTCTGAGAATTTAGATCATTTGTATCAAGACCATCCTGAAACAATTTTCATGTCCTTTTATGATAGGGATTTACCAAAATTCATTGAGGATTAACCTTTCCCTGAGGGATAATATTATGTAGAATAACTAATTACTTTTATCCTCACCTTTATTTTTATGCAAAGAAACAATTACTCCTATGTAAAATTTGAAATTCGCTAATGTAATTCTTTGTAACCAGATAAGTCAAACTTCTCGACTTTCTGAATAGAGATGACTGGCCGGAAGGTCAGTTTAATCCTTTTTTGACGAAGAAATTGAGGAAAAAATTGACGGAAAAGAATAATTTATTCTGTATTGTTTCTCTTCTAGGGCTTCTGATTAAGATTCCATACGTAGTATGCAATGTTTGTACAAGATGTCTTGAGAGAAAGTCCCCTTTCGAAATCGCTTTAGTTCGGCATAGTACATGTCTTATCAAAACTTCTTGAATCCAAGAATTCATCATTACTGTTTATGTAAAAAAACGCTATCCTAAGAAATAGACTTTTTTACGAGCACTAATTAATTTCGGAATTTATCAAATTTGTTTTAGAATTTAAAAGTTTGAAATAGTTCTAATTCAAAATGTGATGTATTTTAAGACCTCCTTGTCAAAAATCCAAAAAGTTTATCATTATCTTTTTATATAAATAATTTCAAAGTAGTATTTAAAGAGAATAGAAATTCGATAAAACTTCCTCTACAGCAAAAGCCGACTTCTAATTTCTAGTGTTTTGTTCTGGTACTAATTTGACCATAAATTCCCGACGTTTTGTTCCAATATTGATTCTATTTCTAAACTTTAGTATTCTGTTCTTTATTAAGCTAAATTTCAATTTTTGATATTCTATTTCATATTGATTTTATTTTGAACCCTTGGCGTTCCGTCTCAACATTAATTCAATCATTGCTCTTTATCATTTTGCTCTAGTATCAAGATAAAATTAAATATTGACGTTTTATCTGAATGCTGATGTAACTTCCATATCTCAATATTCTCGTACTCAGTTGACTTTAAAAGTTGACTTTCCGTTCTAATATCCATTTGACTGTTAAGGTTTCGTGGTTTGTCCAAACATACTTTGTTTTTAAATTTTGGTGTTTTATTCCACTGCCAATTTTATGTTCAACTTTTGGCGTATCCTAGTATTGAACAAATATTTGAAAATAATAAAAATTCTTATTTTCCGAAAAGATTAATCACCAATTTCTCAATTTTTTAATCACAAATAAAACGATAAATTCTTCCGAGATAAACAAAAAATAATTATCAAAATCTATCCAATAGTCGTCAAATTCGAAAATTTCTTTCTAGGAATTTTTCACATTTTAATATAAATTGAAAAAGTTGTAGCATGAATTTTTTCTGGAATTTTAAAATTAATTTCTTTCTAATTACCAACATATTCTTCATGGATATTTTTAGAGGGGTCAACGAATAAACAATTACTGTTACCCCAAGAAAAGAAAGGGATTAATACCAATTCTCCAAATTTAAGGATTTATTGACCTAATCCGGGAAATAAAATTGAGCTTTAATTTCTTGTTTTCAATGAAGATGAACTCAGATTTTAATATTTCCCATTACTGTAGAATTCAAGAACAGCATCTTTAATCTTTTTAAGAAGAATATGAATCAGAATAAAGATCAGGGTGGGAATAATAGGTAAGTAAGACAAGAAATGAGATGGGAGGGGATTAAATGATAAGAAAGGGTGAGGAATATTATTTCTTTCAAAACATAATCTAAAAATTCTACGTGAGAAATATGAATTTTTAAGACTACGAATTATATTTTTAGGCATTAAATTCAAATATTATTGTTATTCATCTTTTTCAAAATTATTACCGTATTTCCTCTAGAATAAGCTCCGGGACTTATTTTAGAGGAAATACAGTATTTGTTCTTTTTTGACCGTATTAGAGAAGTTTAAAGTGTGTGCATATGAATTATCTATTTTTTCGAAATTTCGTCAAAAATAAAAGTCGAAATTCTTATTCCAATTTCCAGGAAATTATCTCAACATGAATTTTTCAAACTTCCCGGTCGATACCAGGAACCCTAAAATCTGATATTTATTGTAATTCTAGAGGATTTTGAAGCATCGAATACATTCTGGAAAATCTTTGAATTTTTTATCATGTCCCATAATCTCGTCCAAAGATCGTAAATGAAGAAACTCCCCGAGGAAAAGCTGCTCCAATAATTTCAAAAAATTGTTTCAACAGATCTTTAAAACTTGATGTTTATTGAACATATGGGGGATTTTTGAACTCTTTATCTTTTAAAATATTATCCGG
>VOSG01000112.1:5253-15431 GCA_009761265.1 Halicephalobus sp. NKZ332
GTTTTATACTTTAAAATACTTTTAATGGCTTTTAAAAGTTTTATAGAAGTGTTTTGAAAGAGTTTTTATTATTTTTAAATTGTTCGAAAAATTTTTTAGTATTGTGGGTAAAATAATTTTTTTTTCATGTTGAAAGGAAGTTTGACATTCTTTGACCGACTTCCGTTTCGTTTTATATTTTTAGTTTTTAAATTTTTTCCGTGTTCGTTTTTTTCGAGCCCCAGGTGAGAAATCGTGAGCCTTGGCTCAGTATGGAAATCGATACTGTAGTGATTTTATTTACAAAACAAAATTCAGCGGAAATTTTTGGAATAAACATACGAAATCGAAATTTCGGAATTTTTATTTCTGAAACATTACGTAAGGATGATTTTATAACTTTTATGATATTTTTAGAAAAAACTGGAAATTAGGAACTAGAAATTCCAAATTTTCCTTTGTTAAGAAACTTCATAGAAAATTGTTCTTTATTTTATAATATGTTTCTGAAACGAGAATTGAGAGTTCAAAATTCTAAGAATTCCAAAATTTTTGTTTCAAACCATTTCGTAAAAATAAACATCTCTAATTTTATAGCGATGTAGTTGAATCGTTTCGTGATTCATTTAAGAGAAATTTCTATTCAATCAATATGCTTTCAATATTATTTTTAGTTTATGTTACTTAAAGTTAAATTTTGACTTTTAAAATGTCGATTTATATTTCTATTTTAACTTTCAGAGTTTTACTTTTATTTGTACTTTAATTTCAACTTTAATTTTTATTTTTATTTTCTGGTTCATCTTGTCCCATCCGGTCTTCGGAATAATCCTACCAGTTTTTCCTTTGCAATTTTGAGCATTTTCTTTTTTTTGAATTTAAAAAATGACCTTTGTATTTCAATCCACCACCCATACAACGTGGGAAGAACAGGGACCGTTCTCGTCGAGTAGAAGTTTAATTATGATGATATGGGTTTATTTATAAACAACACGTGCACTGATGTCTAACGTGATCTTAGTTTCCTGTCCTCAAATCGGGACCTTTTTGAGAAACTTTTTCACGTGAATGATCAGTGGTGCTTCTGCGAGGGTGGCTGAAATAGAAGCAGAAAAACGGGAAAATGAACACGTGAAACCTGCTCAACTTTGTTTCTCTGATTTTTCGGTATTTGGATAACCAAAATCTTTCAAAAATTTTTATGTAAACTTGGGACTAACACCATACATCAACATTTTTGCAAGTTTTTGATTATTGTAGAAACTTGTCCTGAGAAAGGTTCTTAAAGTTCAATCTACAGTTTAGGAAAATATAAATATCCTTAAAAAGTTAATACAGATATAGAACTAACACAAGTATGAAAAAACTTTTAGTTCTCAGAGCACTTTAAAAATTCATCTTGAAACAATGTTCTTTGAGACAGCGATCTCTGGTTTGCAAGAAACATGAACATCTTTGAAAATTTAATGTAAGCTATAAGAACTAACAAAAGCATCACTGATTCTAAAAGTTTCTGGATAACTAAAAATTCGTGTCGAGGTAATTTCCTAAAAAGCAGTTTCTCATTTAAAAGTATGATATTAACTTTTGGAACTAACTTAGACGTCATAAATTTTGAATGTCCCCAGACGACTGTAAAATTTGTTCCGGAAACATTTCGTAAAAAATCGATCTGATTTTAAAAATAGTATAATTTTCTGAACTTTAATGTGAGCTATAAAAGGTAAAATCAGAAATTTTACAAGTGTCTGAAAAATAATAAAACTTTTCGACCCAACTTTCCCAAAAAATTGGTCTCCAATGTTCAAACAACACGGGTATATTCCGAATTTTATGTAAACTACAATGACTAACATTAATACTTTCATGGATTGTTCGATGATCGTACATGTTCTTTTCTAGATAGTTTTTTTCAAACGTGGTTTCTCATTTTCAGACTATATAGTCATGTTTCAAGATTTAATGTAAACTTTTGAGACCAACATAGACACCAAGGATTTTACAAGTTCCTGGGAAACCACAAAAGTTCGCCTCAAGATCATTCTTTTAGAGAAGTGATCTCCGGTTTAAGGAGCAGCGTGATCAACATCTTCCAGAATTTCGTGAAAAACTTCTTGATCAAAAATTCAGAGATTTCCAGAGGAATTTCCTCCAGGAATTTTTGTGATAAAGATGTTTCGAAAAATAGCTAAATAGTACAATTATTATTTTTTATTTTTGGACTTTATTGAGACTGTATTTTGGATGTTTGTCTTGTCTGAATTCAAGTCGAAGTCGAAGTTCAGTCTCAACTCGCGAACAACATGTGCGGAAATTTCACCCACGAAAACCCGAGGAAACAATGGACTGTTTCCGAATAAATAAGACAGATTCCAAGTTTCCGGGCAACCACCATAATTCAAGGTTCTGAACAAATAAAAACGATTCTGAATCTGAGTAACTATTAAAGACTCTAAATTTCTGAATAAATAGAAGTGATCCTAAGTTTTTTCCAGTTATTGTTAAAGAGCGTAGGTTGTAAAGAAACTAAAGTTTCCAAGTTGTCAAGTAACCATTGAGGGTTTTAAATCCTCAAATAGCTACTGATTTTCAACTGAGTAACCAGAAATCTAAATTTCTAGGAACCACTAGACCCCAAACTTCCAAGTCTCGTGGAAGGTCATGATTTTTTTTCATGATTTTTTATCTTTGTCGTGTTTTGATTTCAGTCTAGAAGCTCCGAAAAATGGACTTTTGTTTGGCAAGTAAAAAGTACAAAAATCGACTGAAAAATATGAAAGTTTTGGTCCATAAAATTTTATTCCGTTTTTCGAGTATTATAGGATTATAATTTTTTTTAAATTTGTCTTCTTAAATACTGTGGTGTTGTGATCTTGAAGAAATCGAGGGTTGATCTTTGGATACTGTGGGATTTCTATTTCTGGAAAAGTATAAACAGCTGATCTTTCAGAAACGATTAAATCTTAACCTTAAAAAAGTCGACGTAATCGATCTTTGGATACCGTAGAATTCCTATTTTGAGAAAAATTAATATTTGATCTTGCGGAAATGGTGGAATTTTGATCTTAAAAAAAACAAGATGATTGGTCTTTTTCTCATTGTAATTAGTCATTTTTGACATTCTGGAGTTGGCAAATGTATCAACTGAAAGACGAAACACGTTTTTTTGGAGATCATGAGTTTCAGTCAACTCCATCCACCCAAACTAAAAAATAAAAAGATAAAAGTGAAAGTTAAAAACTGAGACTACTCCAAAAAATTTTGGCCAAATTTAAACTGGATTGACTTCACTCTAGGAAATTATTTCCTTAAATATACTCTAATTTTTTGACTGATTAGAAAATACGAATTTTGTATCCTCTTCAGACTGGACCAAATTCTTTGGTTCTACGTGTATTTTTCCAGGTTCTGATTGATTTTAATGTAGACTTCCCTAAAAGGTCTTGATATGAATTAAAAAGTGTCCTCGTGAGAAGTTCTAATTTGTCTGATATGAACTGTCTTAAAATATTCTGAAATGGCCTAAACAATATCCTCGTGGAAAGTCTAGGTCTGACCCAGACAGTACTTTTCTAAAACATTGATTGATCTAGTCTAAATCTTTCAAAAAGAATTGATTCAATCTTATAATTTTTTTTCGAAGAATTTCAATTCAGATTTTCCTCTCAAAAATTTCTGAATTTTCTTAATTTTTAAAGACATTATCTTTGAACCTATTTAAGGCGATCAAATTTTGAACCGAAAAGTGACTCATCCATCGTGAGTACCAAATTTATTTTTTCTACTTTATCCGAAAATAACTTTAAAGCACTGATGTCGATCGCGGGATTTTTATCTCTAGAGGATTTATCGTCTTTGGTCAGGTTCGGTTTTTCGTGATCTCCGAACGCACGTTGAAGGAGATCTCAATCGAGATTGACCGGAACTTTCGGTGTAAAAATTTCCAAGACGAGAAAAACTATAAAAGGAAACTTTTGTTTGACGAATTCTGGTCATTATGGTCATCGGTCCTGTACAAATTGTCTAAATTTTGCAAAATTGATAAGAAATTTTTGGATTCTTCCGGGATTTCTCAAGTATTTTAGATCCAGAAATCAAGGGTTTAGGACTTTCTGGAGAAACCAAAATTCATGTCGAGAATATTTCACAAAGAACTTGATTTCGAATCTGTATTAATATGACATCAAAAAATTGGTCCCGAAACTAATTAAATGTGTAATTCTTTTAATCTTAATTCCTCTAATTTCATAATACGTCTAATTTTTTAATTTTATTTGGGATAAAAGAGATTGGATGACACTGCCATGCAGAATGGCCTCGTTCTAATGTTTTGCAACCAGTTCTGTCTTTTTTTCACGTGCACAACTACCGGGAGCAAATTTTTAGTGTGCAAACATCAGTCCCGAGACTTCCAAATAAAATTCACTTTTCGCTTTCCATTCAATTCGAAAACTATATAAAATCTGTTTTTCAAACTGCTTGTTTTTTATCCAAAGATCGAACTTTGATTTTTTTGATTATTTATTTTTTAGATGTTTGATGTTGTTTGAATTTACCTTGATGACTGTTCTGCATTGGTTCTTTGTTTTAAAAAAAGTCTAGCCTTGATTTTTTGACTATTTATTTTTTGCATTCTTAATATTTGGTCATTTAAAATTATTTTAATGATGGATTTATGTTGTTGATCGTTTAACTTAAAAACAATTTGTCTTTGATTTTTCCATTGTTTAAACTTTATGTTTTTGTATTCCCGAATATTTGGTTTCCTTTAGGATTACTTTATGGATCTTCTTCACTGATTTTTGTAACTTTTTTTATTATTTTCCTATTAGAATACAATATATTTTTAATGTTTTCGAATACTCACTTTTATATAGTTTTAAAAACTGTGATTTCATTCAACAATTATTCCGCCGACAGTTATCGACAATCGATTTAATTGTGCTTTGTTATCCGAAATGGTCGCATTTTGATTTTTTAAATATTCAGACACTTTTAATTCTTTATTTTCCGAGCTTTTATACGAAATTAATTATTAATTCTGACATTTGCTCAAATTTTTTCAATTAAAAAAGATAAAACTATTTCTTCTCTAGAAATATGGGAGTTTTATTTGTTGCGATTTTTAAGTTCTTTATTTTGTCGATGATTTCCTCAACGGTGAACCTTGGTTATTGATCACATTTCTGTTTCTTTATCCAAAAAGTAATCAAATGCTAATCTTCCGAGTTTTTGAGTTTTATTTTCTAAACACTACACTTTTTTAAGTAGTTTTCCGAAAATGAATTTTAATAATTTAATCCATTTTGTCAATGATTTTAAATGTTGAATTTTTATATTTCAAAGAAGTACAAAAGTTTAATTTTAATAGTTCCTAAACGCTTTAACCTCATTATTTTATTTTATGACTTTTTTCGACGACAGACTCTAGTGATTGACTTTATTTCTATTTTTATTCAAGAAGATAAAATTTAGATTTTTCAAATGTTTATTTCTGATTGTCATTTTTGATCATCTCAACCTCACCCAATGACGTCCTCAAACTTAATGGTCGAAGGTTATCGTTATTTCTATTTTTACTTTTATTGGAAAAAAAAGATAAGTTTTCACTTGTCCAAATTCATGGTTTCCTGGGTTTTTGATTTTCAATTTTAAAATTTTCGGACTTTTTAATTATTTTGACTCCACTTTCTGACATTCCCAACGATGAACTTTGAACAGTGATTACATTTTTCATCTCATTTCGTTGATACTTATGAATAACTGGGGTTGTCTGTCTGTCCGACCTTGGACATACCGACCCCAGAGGTGATCGAGAAAGACAAACTCGTCGGTATCAGTCTCCGAACTGCGTTTCTTGTTTTGTCTTGATTAAAGTCGACTGGATAAAGCCACAGAAATCAGTTTATCCAGTTCATTCATTGATTTGTTTTGTCACGAGTCGATTCTGGGTTATCGCTCTAGAGAATCGAAAAATCAGCCTCGTTATCAGAAGTCTTTTATTCCTTTTTTAGAATGGAACTATATAGAGATTTTGGAATGATAAGAAAATAAGTGAAAGGGTCGAAAATTTTGGGAAAGTTCACCAGTGTTTCTGTATCTGAGGAATGTAATAGTTTTTAGTCTTCAGAAATATTGCGGAAAAGTTTCTAAGATCTCAGGATAAAATAAAAGACTGAATATTTTGAAAATTTTTAGGATTCTAAAAAATCGAGAGGTCGTGTCGAAACAATTTCGTGCTGGAAATCAATTTTATTTTTTAAACAGTAATTTTACAGATGCCGTCACCTCCGGAATTTGCGGCTTCTTCCCATGAGGGATATCCTCAGTCTGTGGACTCCACTTGTCCACCATTTAACGATTCTCCTCCACAAAATCCGATACCATCTTCGTCGAATTCCGGCCATAGTGGTGGAGCTCACAATCATCATCAAACGAATGGACATGAACTCGGATTGAAAAGAGTGAAATCCGTCGACATCTGCAGAGTTTGTGGAGATGGCCCAGCTAGAATGCATTATGGAGTCCCCACTTGCTTTGGATGCAAGGGATTCTTCAGAAGAACCCTCAAAAGAACCAAGGAATACACCTGTCGGTACAGCGGAAACTGCGTTGTCGACCGATGTGGGTTCTTTTAAATTTAAAAATCCCAGGATTTTCCGTAATCCAGTAAGGAGTTTACAAACTAATATACAAACTTACGGGTTCTGAAAATCTGTATCAAAAGGCTTCTGTAAAAATCATGATTGCTGATTTTTATGGTTTTTGTTTAGATGAAAGAAACAGCTGCCGTTATTGCAGATTCAAAAGATGTCTGGAAGTCGGGATGGACCCGAAAGCCGTGAGACCAGACAGAGACGCCGCGGGCAGATCTCATCCCATCCGACATCGTCGTTCCAGGAACTCTCTCGGAGAAATAAACTTCGAGGATGACGATGACTCCACCGATGACTGGATAAGAAAGTTGCCGGTGGATATGAGAACATTGTTGATGCAAATCATGAATCTAGAACTCATGGTTAATCGCGGAGACACAGTGGATGATCCCAAGTCCATTTATCCGCTAGGTGTAGGATCTCTGAAACACATTCTCGAGGAACCTCATCTCCTTGATGGAAAAAGAACTGAGGTAAGAAATGTTCCATGATTCCGTGTTTAAAAAAAGCTTCCAGATTCGTCACGAAACTTTCCGACAAGTCCAAGCAGACGAGTTGCAAGTTTGTGCCCACAGACGACTTATCGCCGCTATCGATACTGTAGATCAGCTATTTCATTTGATGGATCTCCATAATACAAACGACAAGATCGCCCTAGTTAAGGCCTGTTATGCTCCTCTGTCTATCTTCAGCTTCGCTGCGGCCACGGCGAAAGTCACGAAGCAACACGACGTGCTTTGCCTCTGTTGCTACGGATTCGTCCCCAAAGACGTGAATTCCATCGGAGAGTCATTGTAAGTTGATTTTTTAAATATGGTTGAAATAATCGAATCATATTATTTCAGTCACTTGGGAAATAGAGTAGTCGAGAGAGCGATATACGAACTCGTGGAACCTCTGAGATCTTTCAACTTCAAGGATCAAGAGATGGCTTTGATGAGTGCCATAGTGGTTCTTAATCCCCATATAAAGTCCCTGACTGCCGAGGCTGCGGAACAGATCGCGGACATGCGGGACAGGATCCAGGAGACCTTATATAATGTTGTCCGGGAGAGTCACCCGAAAGAAGTTGCTTCGAGCAGATTCGGAAACCTCCTCTTGTTCCTTCCCACGATTATGATGTTGGGAAATTTGATAACGGAAAACCTGCAGTTTGTCCAATCATTTGGAAATCAGAAAGTAGATCCTCTTTTGGCGGAATTGCTGGACGATGCCGAACCTCTGAATGAGATAAACGGGATGAACGTAGAAGAAGTTCTCTCAATGGTGGATCACACGGATCAGTTTATCCGTCACAGTCAATCCAGCTCTTCTATAAGTTCCATGAACTCCCATTGTTCGGGAAGCTCTTTCGAACATGGATATGCCTCGGCGACCAGCAACTGCAACAACATCCCGAATTCGATCCACGTAAGCGAGTCAGATCCCGACTACAACGTCACACTGACACAGAATCGTTACGTGGACATGCGGCAGAACATCTCCAACGGAAGCCAGCCGATGGACGTGGATTCTTGCTGCGGAAACAGTGTCTTATCCAGTGACGGAGCTTCACCAGACTTCTATCACCAGAAGCCGAGATTCTTCATCGAGCCAGGGCAACAAGTTTCGCAAGCCACGACTACGGTAGTCAACGGACCTCAACATGTCTTTACTGTGGAAACGAACAGAGACCCTATTTATGCAACTTCGAGTAAATCAACTCAATGTCTTCTTAATCGGTACATGCATCAGGTCCCGAACGGATACCCCAATCAACAACAATTTCAACAAGCTCCCCAATTTTCTAATGGAATCAACAACCAACCTCAACCGCTCTTGTACGAGGACCCAAATCAACAGCAACAAGGATCACTTTCGAAGTCTCAAAGTTATCCTTGTTACGGGTACTTTTTGGAGGAAGACAGTGGACCCCCAACTCTGCAATCTCAACAGGGCTTCATGGAGCAAGTAAAGCCAGCGATCCAAAGATACAATTAATCCTGTTGTCGAGAATCGGAAAACACCAACATGAATTTCCAGATACTTCCAGAATTTAACTTTTCGAATTTTGAAATTGTCTCGAAAAAAATTTCTAAAACTGATTTTTTTCTTTCCAAGGCCACATTACAAAATTTTGAAACTACTAAATTATCTCAACACGAATTTTCGGCATTGTTGATTTTACATTTTCCAAGATCATATTATCAAACTTAAATTGTTATCCACACGAAGTTATCTCAAAAGGAATTTTCGAAATGGAAATTCCCAAAATTTTTCACCGAATCCTGGAATTCTGGAAAATTCTGATTCAGAAAAAGAAATTAAGCGGGGCAGACAATTCCAGAGGAATCTCATTTGACTCAAATCGAGTTAGGCCTACAACTTACCTTAGACTTTCACTATATTAATATAGGGTCGAAGTAAAGCATAAGTCTGGATTGAAAATGGCTGGCCAGATTTTTCAATTTAGTAAATTCTATTAAAATCGATCTTGTTTTTTTAGTTTTGCTCAAAAATATAAAAAATAAATTAAATTCAAATACAAAGTGCACTTAATTACTATAAAAAGGTTAAAAATTAAAACATGAAGCGGATTTTTAGTTTGCAGCTTTGTTCGGGACGGCTTTTTTGAGGTCTTCTGCCAGTTCTTCTCTGTTTTTCAATTCGGCAGAAGTTTCGAGAGTACGCAGTTCGTTCAAAATCTGTCTCGATTTTCCGAAGTAGACGTCGTTCAACATCGATCTCATTTTGTTCTCGAGATCTTCGATCTGCTTTCCGATGTTCATCAAATGAGTATTGGATTCCGAAATAGGAGCATCGGTTTCGTTCTGAAAACTTCGTACTAAGATCTGTTATAAGGGGTTGACTTATGTATGGAAACAATAAAAATAGAATTCCATATATACAAACTCAATAAAAGTAAAGCGAACCTGTCTCGTCAAGGATCCACAAAGTTCCACGGTTCCTGTGGCGTCATCCGTCTCCAGCCAAAGCATAATGGTGCTTGTCAACTTATAATGAGCAGATCTGTTTGTTTTCTCACGAATTTCAACTACATGCATGGCTTCCCAGCATCCTTTTTGGAAATCACCTTCTCCTACGTCTTTCTTGATACAAACGACTCCCGCAAATCCAGAATCCAAATCCCACATGTAAACGCTGCTGATGCCGCCGTCGTAGTAGAGATCTCTGTAGGCTTCGAAAGCGGAATTCAGCTCGATTTCGAGGTTTCTGATTTTTTCTGAAGGAGTAACACCGTCTTCGAGAGGAGGGTCGTAAGTGTTTGACCAGGGGGATCTATAGGAGTCTCCGTCCCTGTTGTAATCGCAGAGGATATATTCCCTCCCTGTCTGCTTGTCTTTCCGGACCTTCAGAGGTTGGTCGACGATGCTCAACAAGTCTTGCATCAAGTCCGGACATAATTCACAGAGATCGTTCAAGTTCGCGGAGCAGTTCTTCGGTGGCATACGCCGCATAAGGTCGAGGGAAGAATCCAGGCGAGCTTCCGACATCTTTAAGTCTGAAACTGATGTATAACATTTCCTCGAAAAGCAATACAAA
>VOSG01000112.1:22959-54769 GCA_009761265.1 Halicephalobus sp. NKZ332
GTGGACATCCAACTTGCTCCTGTTATTTTGGCGACGATTTTGAAAAAAAGACTTTGTGCTTTCGACGAACTGGCTACAGTAGATCCGGATCTGTACAAGAATCTGACTTACATAAGGAAATACAAAGATTCTTCGGACGTCGCGGATTTGGAATTGACCTTCTCCGTCGATGAGGAGTTTTTGGGGGATATTCATACTGTAGATCTTCCTGGAGGTGGGAGATACACAAAAGTTACGAATGAAAACAAAATGAAATATGTACACCAGATGGCGATCTACAGAGTCTTGACGAGAACGAAGATGCAAACAGAGGCTTTCGTCACTGGATTTAGGGCGATTGTAAATCCGGATTGGTTGACTCTCTTCTCGACTTTCGAACTCCAAAGTTTGATTTCTGGAACCAGAAATGATATAGATGTGGCGGATTTGAAGAAAAATGTACAGTATTACGGTGGATTCCACAGTAATCACAGAGTTATAAAGTGGTTGTGGGAGATCATCGAAAACGATTTTGATGCGGAAGAAAGAGGACTATTTTTGAAATTTGTCACAAGTTGTTCCAGAGCACCCCTTCTTGGGTTTTCATACTTGGAACCCCCCTTTTCGATAAGATGTATAGAGGTCTCCGATGACCAAGACCAAGGCGACACTTTGGGATCTGTCGTCAGGGGTTTCTTGGCGATAAAGAAAAACAAGAGTACTGTAAGACTTCCGACTTCATCAACGTGTTTCAACCTTCTGAAGTTGCCGAACTACAGCAAGAAGTCCCTGTTGTTGGAGAAACTGAGGTATGCCATCAGGGCTCAGGCCGGATTCGAACTTAGCTAAATTTTCTCGCAATTTTCTAGTCACTGTTGTCATTTTTATTTTTTTACAATTACTTTGGAAGGAATAAAAAGTAATTTGGGATATCAGGAAGTCTATATGAAGTCGAGGGGGTACGATAAGAAGAGAAAAGGATAAGGAGTAGAAGAGTAGAAGGTTAAAGTAAAAAAGATACAGGAAGTGAGAATCTTGGAGAAAATGAGGTTGAATTTTGGAATTAGATATGTATAATTCTGCTGCTGCAACATTACATTATTGAATTGGTATGATGAATTATTTCTTTCTTCATCTTCTAGTGAATAATTTATCTCCATGTTTTTACATTTGATCTCTTCGATCTTCGGTCTTGTCCTCCACCCATGCCATAATTAGAAGCTTCATCGATATCTCTTACATCTATCTTCGTCTATAAAAATAGTCTCCAAGCTGCAAAATTCTTCCAAAAAATTTGGAAGCTCTGAATTTTTTCAATAAATGTGATGCCAAAGTCCTGAATTTCTTCCATAAAGGTGATCTAGAAAATCTTTTTTCTTCTATAAAGACAATCTCGAAACTATTTCTTTATAAAATGGTCTCGAACCTCTGAAAGAAAGAAAACCCTAGAGACGTAATCTCGCTCCTTTTTTGAATGAGAAAGCCCTGGGTTATTTTCCGGACTTAATTAATTTAAAACCACGTGTAGAAATGGGCAACTTGCCTGACAAGAGGACTCTGGAAAATTGTTTTTGACTTTTTGTTCCCCTATGCCAGATATTTCTTTTTCGAAGAAGGTGAGAGATCACGAAGTAAAGTATTTTGAAATCCATTTTTATTTAATGCTTCATATTTCCAAAAATCATGTTTTTTAATTCTCCACAATTGGCATTTTTTAATTTACGAAATTTTCGGATAATGTATTCAATTAAAAAATTTCGGGAAATATTAAATTAATTTTTTTCAGCAATGACATCATGGGATTTTCTGATATTTCTGATTATATTGGGAGCTTCTTTCTCCAGGTGAGTTGGTTACATTTAAAAGAGATTTTTACTCAAAGATATCGTTTTTCTATTAAAATTAATACATCATTAAACAGGTAATATCCTCTATTTAAAAGTATTATTTTCGATCTGTATTAAAAATAATGTAGTTGCATGGAAAGTATTTCTTATTTAAAAATATAATTTTCGATTTGTATTAAAACTAATATGTAGTTGCATGGATAGCGTTCACACTCGGAAATATTGGTTTATTTCGAAGGAAAACTAATATACAGTTATACGGATAATGTTTTTTATTCGAAAGTATTATTCTTATTTATATAAAAATAGCATAATTGTGTCAACAATATGGCTGTTCAAAAACACCGTTCTGTTTGTACACAATTAACGCTTGGTATATGAATAACATTGTTCGAAAATGCCACTTTTTGTATAAAAATTAATACATAGTTGTATTAATGACTGACAATCAACCATGAGATCCGTCTGGAACTAGAACTACGTAATGAATAAAACAACAATAAAGCCGCTGTATTTTATATAGTTGCATGTTCTGCGACAGTTTTATGGATAGCTTCGAGAATTTTGGTTTTTTTTATTTTTTAACTGTTCAAAAAACTCCCTAGTTTTTTTATTTTATACGAGTAGTGGTTTTTTAGTGGATTTTTTCGATTATTGTTTTTAATTTCTATGGTATGTTTTTGAAGTTTTCCGAAATTAAGTAAAAACAATGTTCCATATTTTTAGTCTCAACTAGAACGCTCCATAAAACCTTTCCGAGACATCTTTGCAGAAAAATTATTTTTGGTCTTTATATTAATCCTATTGTTTCGGAATTTAACTTTGTTTTCAAAAAAATACCGTTTTTAATTCCATAAAGTTTCAAAAAATGAAAGCTTACGAATTATCCCTGATGTCTAGACGAATTCGGATATTTTCTTACGTAATGTCTCCAGAAATTCATTATAAAGAACCGGCTTCAAAAAAACTTCCTTATGGTCTTTCGGATAAAATTACAAAAAATAGAGTTTGGAATTTATTTGGACCTCCGGATGTCCTTCCAACTTTGTAGAATCACGTAGACATGGATTTTATTATCTTAATTCTAGACTGGGAAATAAAAACTCTTCAAGACGATTTTTTCTGGAGTTTTGTTTTTCTCTTTGAAGCAATATTTTTAGAATCTACCGGATACTCTTTCGACTTCCGAGAACCACGGAAATATTGGATTTCTTAATTCAGTCTCGATCAAAAATTCCTTTCGAAACTACTTTTCTAGAAATTTATAACATTTCCACTCATTTAAAGCAACATCTTTTACAACCTACAAGAATTCTTTAAGTTTTATAGAACCACATAAATATTAAATTTCTCAACTTTAGTCCTAAACAGAAAATTTGTTTTCAACTTTTTATTAAAAATATTTTAAAATTTAAATTCTTATTTTTAATAGTACATTTCGAAAGTTTTATGGACATTTTCCTGACATCTCTTCTTGACATTTCCATTCTTTCTAGTGAGTCGGAAATACCTTCACATTAAACCATAAATAATTTATCCTCCCAAATACCTGCCTCCGGGTCTCGTTTACAATTGTTTTCGGTCAACCTTCTGGCTGTTTTCCTGAAAATCCTTATGAAAGTTCATCTGGAGTTTTCGGGAGTCTTTAGAGGTCTTTATAAAAGTTCCGAAGATCTTTCTGACTTTTCTAGAAGCCCTTCTGAAGGCTCTTCTGGAGAGATTTCTGAATTCTTCCTTGTTTTATTTTTGGGTGTCTTTCTTTCTGCCTGGCTTTCTAGAGGTGTCATGGAGCGAGAAATCTATCCATGAATCAACTCAAAAAGGTCTAAAATTGACCTTAAGTTTTGAAAAGAATTTCTTTCATGACTAGCTTTGGTGAACGCTGTTACTAGTTTCCTTTACTTCCTTGATTTTCAAAAAGAATATTTTTAAGACACCTTTTTATGAATGACTATTAGTAAATTTTTTTACTTCCTTGATTCCCCAGAAAAAATATTTCTGAAATTTTTTAAGAATTATTACCACTTACTTTTTATTTTCCTTTAATTTCGAAAGGAATTTTTCCAGGAGCATTTTTGTCGAAAGCTGTTAGTGGTTCTTCTGTTTTCTCGCAAGTTGGCGTCTTTTCTGTTAATTAGTCAATTGGGCCACTTCGATTCCATGCCCTCCTGCGATTTGCCAAATTTTCCCTTTTCGGCCCGTTGTTGACTCAATTTTCAAAGTGTCAATTTCAAACTCAAATTCAAACGTGTGAAATTCTCCGACTTTTGGTTCTGTTTTGGCGAAATTTAAAATGTATGACAGTTTTGAAGACCTCGGTCTTCTTTTCATTACTACATTATCAAAAAGCTTGTTTTCGTTTTTCTTCAGGGAATTTTAATATTAAACATCTTTTTAAAATTTATTATTTTGACTTTCTATATTTGAAATATTTTAAAAACTACGATTTTTGTTTTTTAATCAAAAATATTCTCTTTGTTTTTGTGAGAATTTTTAATGTTGGGTTTTTGAAATAAATAATAATTCTTTTCTACATTTTAAATTTCTTATTTTAAAGTTTTTGATTTCAGGTTCTTCAAGAAAATAATAATTCCGTTTTGTCGGTCCTCATACTGTTTGCCGGCATTGCCGGCGGGCTTGCCTTCGTCGTTGGCGCGATCTACCTTTATCGATTCTGTTCTAATGATAAACATGATCTGTAAGTTGAATCAATATACAAAGATATGACCTATTTCTACTATATTTTCATTGTTTTAAAGTTCTGGATTTCTATGGAATTTATTATTTTGAAATATTTAGGAAATTCATTTTGTTTTCTAATTTTAAATTCCCATTGATATTTGAAATCTATTTTTTTCGTACTGAAATTTTATCATCTTGTGAAAACTATTTTGGAATTTCGTAAGACTTGTTTTTTTCTATTTTAAGATTCTGTAAATTTAACCTTAAAATCCCATGGTTCTAATTTTTTAAAAATATTCGAAAAGCATAATCTATTCTTTATATAATAAATAATTACAGTGTAATTTTGTTTTTTAAGAGAAAAGCCAGTAAAAAGACGATGTGATCTGCCGCCTTCATTAATGCAATATTCCGAAGTCACAAATCCTATTTATCAGCATTTCTTGCCTGCCAACCAAATGACGAAAGAATCGGAACAAAGGAGGTTTGAATTTTAATTTTTAATTTTAACTTGAAAAAAATACTCCTTTAAAAAGTAAAACGCCAAAAAATAGTTATTTAAGTAAAGTTGAGTTTTAGATAAGGAAGTAAATGTTATAAACAATGCAATTCCGAAAATAATTTTTTTAAATAAAAAGGAAGTAAATGTTTTGAAAAGTTTTGTTTCAGTGTCCTTTTGGACCTTGCGAATGACACGAAGAAGATTGCCCAAGTTTTCCCTCTGATGAACAAGCACACTGTTGTCAGTTACCGAATCGAAGAGCAAAGTCCGTCTTCGAAGGATCAGTCTGTCTTGGTGGAAAAAGAGAACAAGATAAGCGATGAAAGACAATCCTCTGATTTGCTTCAGAACCAACAGCAAAATTGGGTTCAGAAACAAGACCGGAATTTGAGAAAAAACCAAAACTGGAATCTGAGTCTGGAAGAAAACAAGAATCAGGAACAGCACTGGAGTCTGAATTCCCAACAGAATCAGAGCCAAAGTTGGAGTCTGAATCTGAACCAGGATGGAAACCAGAATTGGAATCTGAAACAGAACAGAAATGAAAACTGGAATCTGAATCAAAACCAGGATTGGCTTCAGAATCAGGAACAAAAAAGGAATGAAAACCACGGAGGTCTCATGAAACACTCCTCGATTACTTTGAAGCCGGAACATGAACAACACCCGGCTTATTATAGTCGCTCGGGATCCTTCAACGTCCAGTGCCCGAGTCCCCAACCTCAGCCTCAACCTGTACCCCAACATCTACCCCTGTCCTCACCTTCGTTCTTGACGGTTCGCCAAGTTCACTCGAGGACACATTCGGCAGAACTCCTGACTATGGGGGATCAGGAGGAATTCAGAAAATCTTCTTTCGACAACTCTCCTGGATTCAGGAGACCCGGAACTGGGAGGAAATTGCCTTCGACGGAGCATCTGGAGAGGTCGAATATGGTAAAGGTTGGTTTTCTTATTAAATTTAAATTCAAAAATGTGAAAACCTACAAAATTAGTTTTATCCAACTTTGTGACTGTAGTTTTATTTCCCAAAATTTAGTGGAAAACTTTGGGATTTTAAAAATTCCGTAGAATTCTTAGAACTTAGTGGTAGATTTTGAAAACTTGGAGAATCTCATAAAAACTTTTGAAATTTTTCAGAATCTTACAAAATCCAATAGACTCTGAAACTTTCCGGGATTCCGTGGAAAACTCCCAAATTCAATGAGAATTTCTGAAATTTGATGTCGAACCAACTTTATAATTATTTTTATTTTTTAATTCTTGTTTTCATTTTTAATTTCTATAACAATATGATTCCTTGAGATCGATCAAAACCAAATTTCATAAAATGGCAATATACGAGATCGACCGTAAATCATTGGTGTTATTCGTTAAAGCTTCAGTTGTGTGGATATTTCCGAAAGCACTTTCTGAAGACGTTGATCAAGGTTCCGATTCTCTGAATACTTCTGAGAAGATTTCTTGGAGATGTTAATTGTGTTTCCAGTTGTCTAGACACTTCTTAAGCTACTGCCTAGAGATGTTAGTCGCATTTTTAGTCGTCCAGACACTCCTTGAGAATGAATCACATCATTGATTATCTAGGTACTTCCTGAACCACTCCTTACGGACGTTAATCATACTTAGTTGTCCAAGCACTTTCTGAAGTACTCATTGAAAGTTGCAATGACGTCATTAGTTGTCCAAATACTTCTGGAAACACTTTCTGAAGACTCCTGTCAAGGCTTCTGCCGCAGCACTGATGTGGTAGTCGGACCCCATTTTCGGGTCTTCTTTTTCATGGGAATTTTGAACATGGGTCCTCATCTCTTCCTCTGATTCCTGGACGTTTTTGCACTTTTTACATCTGTAGACATGATGGAGATTGATGTGTTTCATCAAGGATTCCTTTTTCGTTGGGATTAGTTTTTTGCAAAATTCGCATATGATTTCGGAATTTTGATTCTTTTTAGAATTTTCCAAAATTTTGTGAACGAGATCCTGAATCCCGTTTTTCTGCTTCGTCAGACCGCTTCGAGGGAAACAAGTCGACAAAATTTCGGAAAGCTGGGTCATGTTCCTCCTATCTTCGTAACAGGTTCTGTGATTTGGGTGTGCTGTACCCATATGTTGGAACATTTGGTGGAGGTCTCTGGTAGAATGAGAACATAGTCTGCAGATAAGGATACTAGCTTCAGCATGTGACGTCACATGGGCTCTGACATCATTTTCGATGTTTTTTACTGATTTCGAACAAAGACTACATTGGAGATTCTTTTCGCGATTCCGCAATAATTTTAACTTTCTGTAAAATTCAATATGAGCTTTTCTTTGAGCTTTGGTCTTGGGAACTGGGTCCCCAACGACGTCGATGAATTCCTCGGCTTCTGTGTCCGACTGGCTACTCGATTGTTTTATCGGTCCAGGGAGTTCTGAAAAATTTGATTTCGTTTTTTAAACTTTATTCTCGAAAAACTCACGTGGAGTCGAGGATCCTGAGATGACGGGGGTGGCCAGGGTAGAGGATGAAGAACAAGGTCTCTTTGTTTCTAACTCTGTTTCTGGTGTATTTTTCCTTTTCTTTGGACATCCAGTATCTATCGAGGATGGTTCTTGAAGATTCTCGATTTTTGGAGAAATCACAGTCTGGAAGGATTCTTTTGGAGTCAGGATCATCTGTTGATAAACATTCAGTAAATCTTGAGAAGCTTGTTGTTGTTGAATATATTGTAGAAGATATTGCTCTTGAAGTTGCTGCTGTTGAAGAAGGTTCGAATAAGCAGTAACAACATCATTTTGGGGAACAATAGGGAGTTGTTGAAAAAACGATTGAAGCTGTAAAAGATTTAGTTGGTGGTGATTCATGTGGGGGAGCATTGTTGACGGAAATAAATCCGAGTCATCAAGGAAAATCTAAAAATAAACCATCACTAATACTTCCTTGAAAAAGATACGGCAAAAAAACCATTTAAAATAATTCTTCGAAATAAAAAAACACGAGGAAAATGATTCCGTATTTAAAAGTACAAATTATTTAGGATTACTCTTTACTTTATATTTGAAAAATAAGAATTTTCTAAATTATTTTCTAAAAAGAGGAGGAGATTTTTTCTTTATTTAAGAAATAAAGGTTTTGTTATTTTTCCTTCAAAAGTGAATGAGAAAAACTAATTTTTTAATTTTGTATTTACAAAATAAGATATTTAGCAATTATTTAATAAAATAAAAAAAACAATGTCTTTGGGGAAATCAGATATTTTAAAGTAATTTAGGGAAGAGCACAGAAATGCCTTTTAAGGAAATCTTAAGAGAATTCACTGTAAAATAAGGAGAATTAACTTCTTAAGTAGAGAAATAATTTAACATCAGACAAGAGAATTCTTTTCCAAGAATAGTTTAAAATAATCGAATATAAAACACGGGGAATCAATCCTGTGAGGACAGTTTGAAGGCCGACCTTTCTTGAATGACCTGGAATCTCGGACCAATTAGGTCGATTCAGAACCGACAATTCTATCTCCTTTTATACTATTTGGAAAGAGACCGGCGTTGTTCGTCCCCCAAAAATTTGCGAGAGATAAGCTATCAAAGTTCGTCCTATCGAGAATTCATGAGCGATAAGCTATTGAAGTTTGTCCCCCATCCGATTCGAGTGTTATCAGGCGCCGAGTCAAAATCGTCACGCGGCTCTCGGAAGTATAAAACACCACAAATTCTCCTCTAAGTGCAAAACTCCAAAAATTCTCTTCGATTAAGCTTAATGACAGTATTGGGTCACATTTTTGTGAAGAAAATGTTGATTATTTTGAATTTTCTTATGGAGAAAATTGTTTTTAAACGTGATTTCTGGGATGGCTTGATAAAACATGTCCTTTTAGGAATATTATTTTTAAAAAAGAGAAAGATGAGTGTTCTATGAAGTTTTCTCGAAATTAATTTCAAAAAGGTTTTAGAAATAAAATATAGCATACAAAAAATGTCTTCGTAAAATTATTTCAAAACTCATTTTCTAGAAATATCAAGCATTTGTAGTTCTGTAAGCCTTCAAGATATTTAGTAAATCCTTAACATTCCAGAAATTTTCTATTCAAATTCCAGAGAGTTTTGAGATATCGAGGAATTTCAAAAATGATCACGAAACTTTTTTATATTTCGAAAATTTAGGAATTTCATTCCACGGAATGACGAATTTTCTGTTTGATCGAAACTATTTTGATGGTCGAAAATAAAATTATGTTAAGCTACTTTGACTTTTTAATTTTTTTTCAATCATATATAAATCCAAAAACTGATTTCTGTGTTTTTATTTCAAAAATATTTCCATTTCAAAAAATTTTTTGATGAGGACACTCCTGTTCCGTTATGAGGCTTTGCTGATAATTTCCCACAGCCATTAATACCAAATATAAAAAATTTTCGTCACCGCAATTTGAGTGATAAAAAAAGAACACGAAACAGTCAAATATCTAAGCAAATAAAATTCGACAATGAACTTCCATTTCAGAATTAGAAAATAAAGAACAGTAGGTCTCGATACGAAATAAATTTCGTAAGTTTTGGTTGTAAGAATGATGAAGTAAAGAATTATGCTTTCGGCACAGAAGAAATTTGATGATAAATTATCGGTACGACGATTGAATAGAAAGAACACAGTTTAGACACGAAAGAAACTTAATAACAGATTGTCATTTGGGGAACAAATGATTAACAATCTACAAACTACTAGATCTCGACACGAAAATAACCTGACGTTACGTTTCTTCAAAAATTGGAAAAATGAACTTTCGGTCTCGTAGTCATGGAATTTGCCGAGACAAAATAGGGCGTTAAATTTTAGAGTTTTAAAGACGTCGAATTTATTAAACACCTGCTGTCTTCGTCTCGACAAATTAGGTATTAAAATATATTTACAAGCTGTACACAATATTAGTGAATATTAATAAGTAGTTTTAAAACATCTAAAACATTAAAAACACCAGAATCTTATGATTTTTTAAAAATTTAGACAATGCTAATAAATATTTTAAAATCTTCTGAAAAGTTAACAAGCTTTAAATCTTTAAAATCTCAATAAACTCGTTTTGTACTTTTAAGTGTCAATTTCGAGGAAAAGTATTGTTTTGACAAGGCGTAGGTGAAATTTGATCAAATTCTAAGAAGTTTAAAAAACAAACAAGATCGAGTTGTTTAAATTTTTCTAAATCTTCTTTTTTAAAACTTTCTAAATATATTTGTCATTCGGATTAAGTATCGAATTTCTGATTCAACCTTTTATACTCAATGATTAAGAGAGATTTTGATTAAAAAACAGATTAAGTTCATTAGTTATTTCATTGGATTAAACTCGAGAGAATTAAAGTGATGTGGGAAAAATCATCATTATAGAGTTTGCAAAAAGTGAAAAACACATTACAACAGTTTTTCTGATGTGAACTTTCAAAGATTTTCTAAATCTCTTATTTGTTAAAAAATAAAGTTGGAATCAAAGATCTTTCGCAGAAAAAATCCCGACACGAATTTAAGTTTTTTCGTTGTAAAGTAGAAAATAAATTTTCTAAGGAAATAGTCTCGAAAGAAGCTTCCAGAATCTTCCCAAAATTTGAGTTTCAATTGGTTCTGAAGATTTTCGCTAGATCCCGGAAGTTTCTAGTGGAACAAGTATCAGATTTTACACTTTTTTTGCAGCGAGAAGAGTACTTGAGACTTGCGGAAATTGTTGAAAAAAAGGTGGAATAAAAAAACAAAAACTTCTTTTTTAATATCATTAACAAAAAATCTAAAATGAAAACTTTTTGTTTGAAAATAGATCTCTTAAAGTTCAAAGAAAGACAAAGTAAACTTAAAATTTTTTGAGGGAAAAACTCATGACGAAAATGTTGTAAAAATTCAGATATTTTCCGGAAGAGAACTCTGATTGAGTCCATTGATCTGGAATAATATTTTTTTAAATAAAAAATTTGTTTGAACAGATGTCTTACAATTGAATAATTTTATCTGAATGAGTATCTTTTGTTTTAAAAAATATGTCTGAATGGATATTTTTTGTGAAAAAAAAGATTTAAACAGGAAGCTGGATAATCAGAGCGACGGATAAAAAATGTCTCAAAAAATGAATACGGAAGTTAAAAAATTGTCTACAGATAAATTTTAATTTATTTTTAACTTTTTTGGTCAATTCATGATAATACACATTAGTTCCATAAATATAATACTGCCTATTAACACAAAGAGTATATTATTATCTATTAGTCTGACAGGTATTATGTCGTATATTAGTCTGCAAAGCATATTATTCTGTATTAGTTCGGGAAATGATATTTTCCTGATTTCGTCCTGCTTTACGATTTGTTTTGGGAGAGCACCAGAAAAGAAAACGAAGTTCTTGTAGACTGTACTTTTATCAGGAAGACACATCATGGGACCATCCTTATTTAGCAGTCAGCTTTTGATGAGGCTTCCAAAACAACAATTTTAGATTGAATTAAACAATAAATAAACTTTCAATTTGAAATGCTTTTGAAAAAACTTAAAAAATAATTTCATTGAAAGAATAGTTTTTAAATATGTAAAGTATGAAAAATTTAAAAAAGAACAATTCAAAGGATTTCTAAGAATAGGTAAATACGAAAATTTAAAAAAGTGAACAAGATAAAAAAAATCAAAAATAAATACACTAATTACGTAAGATGTAGAATGGGGAGTTCAAGGAGATCAGGAAGTATATGCCAGACGTCGCAATTTTGTTTAAATAAAGATATTTCAAAGACAAAGAAATCGGTGCGCAAGACGAACAAAATTGAAAGAAATTTTCTACCTTTTATACGTTACGTTTTTTTTTGTAGGAGACAGAAGGAGGCATCACTAATCACTTATGTCCGTTGAAAACGTCGAAAATAAAGTTCTTGATCTTTGCGTCGAACGTCACTCGTAGTCCAATTTTTTAATCTTAAGGAAATAAATTCCTTCAATTTATTAGAAAATTAGATTGTTTTAAGTTTTCGAGAATGTTGTCTTTCGATGTTTAAAATTAAACTAATATTTTTTAAAAATTAGGTTATTTCAAAATAAATTGCTTTAAAAATAATAGAAATTAGGTTATTTGAAGATGAGAAAATGAGCTCTTTAAAAGATAAAAATTAAATTATTTTAAAACAAAAGGAAACTTTTAAAAATTGTCTGAAAGAAATTTTCGGGACATCTTAAACTTTTAAATTCTCGAACAGAAAACGTAGATTTCATATTTTCGCCGTGAATCATTTATTTTTAAATCACAATATTATAAAAATTGAAAATAACTGTTCCCACAAAATTATCCGATGTATATTTCCAAAATTTTTAACAAATAGCTTCGATGCGAACTTCTAGGACTTTCCAGAATCTTTGATTTCAGATTTTCGTTTCAGAAGTTTCTATCAAAATTTTAGGAAACATTCATGTTGTAAAAATGAGGAAATGTTTCATCATTCTAGTCCTCAACGAAAAAAATTTAATCAGAAAAAAATGATGGAATATTTCCCACTAAAAATGGAATATTCTCCGTTAA
The DNA here is from genome assembly GCA_009761265.1 of Halicephalobus sp. NKZ332. NCBI lineage: Eukaryota > Metazoa > Nematoda > Chromadorea > Rhabditida > Panagrolaimidae > Halicephalobus > Halicephalobus sp. NKZ332. The sequence continues at coordinate 35,495 of VOSG01000112.1, forward strand.
GAAAAAAACTATGATTAGAGAATTAAATTATATAAAATTACGGTTTTTAGGGAAATCCGACTTTATAAAAATATAGATTAAGAAAAATAGTTGCAAAATTATAATTCTTAAGTAAATTAAAATCTAGAACTATATTTCTAAGAAATTAAATTTTATAAAATGATGATTTTTTGAAAATCCGATTTATTGTTAGGGGATGACGTACTTCGGTAAACAAGATATCGATAAAAATAATGATCGGACACAACCAATTACAACAAGAACAGAAAAAACACAAAATGATTCATTAAAAATGGGTGTAATAGATTAATTGGTTTCTTTTTTATAGCAAACTCAAGTGAGAAAAAAACTTTGGAAGAATTCCGAAGCAAGCAAAATTTAAAGATCAGCATAACTTTTTTTCATACCAAGTTAGAAGAAATCATTTTTTTTGCAGAATTCTGAAACAAATAAGACTTCAAGATCAGATTGATTTTTCTTCTATAAAAAATCAACCAGAAAAATCAGTTTTTGAAAAGAGATGAAACAAATGAAAATTAAAGATCAGGTTAATTTTTTGTAACAAATTAAAGCGCAGAAACTTATTTCTGAAGAGTTCCGAAGCAAACAAAATTTCAAGATCAGGTTAATTTTTTTTATAACAACCCCGAGCAGGGAAAAAAATTAATTTTTTATAGCAAATCAGAATAGGAATGATTTATTTCCCAACGACTTCTAAAGCAAATTAAGGTTTGAAATCATATTAATTTTCATTTTTTTATTTTAACCACAAACAAGAAAAATTCAGTCTGTGACGTCAAATGAAATATGACTTTAAGATCACATTAATTTTTTTTACATCAAAGCCACACAGGAAAAGGGTTTGTTTTTTGAAACCTTCTGAAAAGAAATCAAAGTTCAAGATCATATTAATTTTTTTCTACAATAAACCCGAACAAAGAATTCATTTTTTGAAAACAGAAGAAACAAACAAATTTAGAATTGTACTGAAATTTATCAACTTCCAAAAATTCTTAATAGAGTACCGATTTTCCAAATTAAAAAATTCATTAAAGGAAATTTATGAAGGAAAATAAATTTGCTATACGACTTGAAATCACGAATTATAATGACAGAAAAGGCCGTAACTGACCATAATGTTTATTTTCGAATATTTATTTTCATAAGCTGACCGTCGAGAACAAATTTCTCTTCACGGACATGGAACAGGGAAGGTGCGCAACTGAGTCACAATCGAGACCAGTCATCCTGTTTTAAATATCCATTCATTTTTTTACAGTCAGCCCATTTTTCTTGACAATCATCCCACTTTTTAGACGGTCAAACCTCTTTTGGCTAGTCACATAAGTGGAATTTCAAAATAAATCGGTTGGGTACCGGGACACGGATGATGAAATTGAAAACGAACATCGACTTAGGGTTAATTTCGAAATTTGAATTTCGTTTCCTCGGTAAAAGTTAAATTTTGAAATCTATATTTATTTTCCAAGGTGTTTGTCAAAATTATTTACCGAAGTATGCATAGTTTAATGATGAAATATACATTGTTTTAATTGTTTTATGATAAGAAATCAACTATTGTGTCTATGATGAGGCCAAATCATTCCTGATATGTTCATTTTAAAACACAAACTACTTTAATTTTTCATGTTAAGATAAAATTTACGAGTTCATTGTTTAAAAAAAGCAATCTCTCAAAGAAAAATTCGTATCTCGACTTTGAACTTTAGTTATTAACCTTCAAAGAACGAGAACGATGATCATTATCGGGATTAGATTTTCAAAGTGTAAAAATCGCGGCGGAAGCTGTGTCTGGAGGAATCAGGATGGACAAAGAACAAAGTCGCAAAATCAAAGATATTTTTTTTTCGTTTTCGACTTTTATATATACTTTGGCGGAGTTGCTTCTGAGAGATTTTTGAAAGATAGATTTTCCTTTTTTACTTGACATTTATGTCTGAAAAATCTTGTAGGAGATTCTTATCGAAAAAATCCATAATCTCTGGAATAGTTAAATTTATATTAATATGGGAAAAACTTTAGAAATATCTTGACACAAATCCTTGAAATCTTTAATCGAGACCGGAAACTGTAAAATATTGTATTCGTATACTTTTATAAGATTCTAAAATCACGATATTACGAAATACAAAAAGTTTTTTCACAAAATTAAAAGAATTTTGACACGAATTTCCAGAATTCCCCCCTCAAAAACTGCAAAAAAACAAATATTTACGTAATTTTCCAAAGTTTCAATTGTAGTATTTTGAAAATTCCGAATGTTTGTAATGAAGCTTTCGACAACATTGTCTTGACGTGACTTTCAAAAACTTTCCGGTTAAAATAAAAAAATAAAGTTGAAGATTCACGTGATTTTGCATGATTCCAAAGTCCTATTATTTTAAAAACAAATGTTTATAAAAATAACAAAGTTAGTTCACAACGAATTTATATTATTTTCCAATCGGGACCGAAAATTGTGAAATTAAGTAGTTATAAAACTCTACAAGGTTTTGAAAGCATTTTGTAGATTCTGAAAGCCATAGAAAACCCCTCAAAAATCAGTTACTTTCTTTCGAATTTATAAAAATAGAATTTTCAGAGGTTTGACCTTCCTCAAATAGTTGCCCCCATCGACGACGTCATCGATGACGTCATTGAGAGGAAAAGTCCTCGAGCTAGAAGGGCTTCTTTCCTTCCCCGAAGTAACGCGATCGAGAGCAAAGTTCCCCGGAAACAGACTTCTTCTCCATTGCCACATCAGAGTCAGAGGATTTACGACAGAGGCCATGTTTACTCCAGGAGTTGGAACACCGACATGGTGGATAACGGATATCCAGAGCCAGAGGGATATCGGGAATCAGAAAATTATCGAGAACAAGAAGGACTCGAGGAGTTCAGGCAACACTATCATGTGAGCTATTTTATTTAATTTCATAAAAGGATTCTGGGAATTTAAAGAATATTATGGAACATTCTGAAACTTTCCAGAACTCTAGAATTTTCGAAGATCTACTGATATGATTTTAAAATTGATGATTCTAGATTCAACAAGCTCCTCCTCGACCGCCTACCCGGACCCCTACCAGATCCCCTGCTCGGACCCCTATGACACCTTCTACTCTAACACCAGTCGTACCCTCTCCTCGGAGTCCGGCTCGGAGCCCCATAGCACCTCCTTCTCGGAGCCCTATAGGACCTCCTACTCGGGGTCCTCAGGAGATGCTGTCTGCCCCCAGGCAATCTTTTTCCAAAGGTCAAGCTAGGAGTTTCGACGCCCCCTCTCAGTTTCTGAGAAAACACGAGAATCACCATCTTTCCCTGGATCAGAGATCTTTTTCTGAACAAAATAAGAAAGAACTAGTAAGACAGATGACGGTTCAACTTCTTCAGCCAGAATCCAATGTGTCAAGAGATTGTCAAACTTTATGGCAAGAAAGAAAGAAACTTGAAAATCGAAATGTTCTTCAACAAGTTTCGATAGATTTTTCTGATGATTTTCCTTCAGCAGCTTCAACGAGTTTCGAATCAAATACAGAATCTGTTTTTCAATCAGAACACCCAGAGAAGGAGAAAGATGAAAAAAATAACTTTCTCGAAATTCCGAAAAATTCTTCAAGTGCCGAAATTCGAAGACAGAAATACAAAAATCTTCTTCAAAATCGAAATCGAAGTCCAAAGAAAATTGAAAACAGTAGTTTCGAAAGTGCAGGGAGTGATTCAACTTCAGGAAACAAATTCGGAAGTTCTCTGGATTCTGTGGATCTTCCCAAAAATACTGATCAAGGAAAATACGAGAGATATCGGTAAATTTTTAATATCTTATCAACGTTTCCAGAATTTTTGGAAATTTCTTAAAGATTTCTTATAGCATTATGGGTTTCAGATCTTTGATACATTCACCGAAGAAGCAACCGAATATGCAGAGGCAAATCGCGAATCGAACGTTTTCTATGAAATACGCCACCCAACAGCCTAGATCTCATGTCTACGCCTCCTTCGACCTCGAGAGGGACTACAGCGTCGATTCGAAGTCGGATTCCCTCTTCAGGAGTTTCTCTCGTGTAGATCCTCAATACTACCAATTTCGAAGAAACGAACTAAAATATCCTCCGAAAAAAGAACCGTGGTATCCTAAAGAATTCAATCCAAAGAAAGAAGTCCGGTATCCTCCAAAAAGTGAATTACCGTACTCCACAGAATTCAACCAAAATCAGAGAAATCACGGATTTCAAAATTCTTACAAGTCACCAGAAGATTCTTATTTTCATTAAATTTTCATTTTTAATAAACAGAAATAAGTTTATTCATTATCGGAGTAAAGATGAGACCCACACATTCCACAAGTTCTTTTGCAGTATTTTTTCATCCGGATAGCAGAGTAAAAATGACTTCCACAGAATCCATTCTTCTTCCATTGATCGCAAGAGATGTGGGAATCATCGCAACAAAGTCCACAACTTTTGGGACAAAGTTTCTGGATCATCAGCTGAAAGATCTCGAGTTAATAGTTTCCAGAACTTGGTGAAAGTTTAAAATTTACTGAATTCTTCAATTCCAAAGATTTTTTGAAAATTTGGCACTCGTTCATTTTTCGCCAAAATTTAATATTTTTCGTTACTAGAATTCAGTAAAAACTTTGATACTGACATCTAAAACCAGAGGTACTTAAGTTCCTGTCAAAACAAGTTAATAAAAGTAGCTACTTCTAACTCCCATAGTAAATTAATTTTTAAAGATTCGAACCTGTCTGGAGCACAGACCCTTCAGACGATCGCAATTCCAGGAGAGATTCTCGCATTTCCCTCGGACCTGGACATGGAGCGAAAACAAAACTAAAGAAATCAGAAAAGCCGACTTCAGGAGCATCTCCGAATTTCCATGAATGACCTTCGAAAAAAGAAAGCCGATCAAAATCGTGCGTGAACATCTGATCAAACAATTTTAGAAATAAAAATATGCAAGTCCAAATTTGGTTTTTATTACATGAAAGACAACTTTGACTAGAAATAAGTGAAAAAATATTGTATTAAAATTGTAGATCATGTTGAAACTTCAGAGATCGTTCATGTCATTGACTCGACCGAGGAAAATCTGGTCTCGAGGCCAAAGCTGAATGGATCCTTCCCCGAGGCCGGCGATCAAATCCGATCCTACTCCGTACATCAACTGCAAATACAAATATTATAGTCTGTTTAAATAATGTTCAAAAAATTATATTATTATAAAACCAAAATTTAAAATTCTAAAGCCTTTATAAAGAACTTACATTGTTGATTCTGTGTGAAAAAGTTGCCTGAGTAATTTTTCTTGGATTTAGTCCTGCAGTGAAGATCTTTATGTCGAACGAATCTGCACAAAAATATCCTCCGTAAGTAGGAATACATTTGAAAGGGACGGTATTTGTTTCTTGAGAAAAATCGAGTTCAATATTCAAATTCGAAGGATCAAGCAAGAAGCATTTTTTCGAGGAACAAGCTGCCAATTGTCCAGCATTGAAAGTCAAAGTCCTCAAATTTTCGATCTTTTTCGTGAATTTTGGTTGAGACAAATTCCTCGGATCAAAAACATAAATGTGACCATTTTCGGATCCCACTATTAGTCCTCCGTGTTGATTATCGTAATGTACCTCTATTGCTGGTGATTTTTTCTTGTTTGTTATTTGAAAATTTTTTGTATCAATTTCAGCTACTTTTTTTTCTGAGGTTTTGAAATCAAGGATGGATACTTTTCCACTGTAGTTGGAGGCTGCCACGCAGGAATTGAAACAGGCAAGTTTCAAAAAGGCTTGTTCACTTTTGAATCTGTCTTCCATCTGAAAAATCCACCAAATAATTATAAAGTTAAAAAATGTTTCTGCAGAATTTTTTCGAAACAAATCTTCGAGATTCTAAATTCCGACAAAGTTCTCACCACTGCAGAGGATCCATATCTCCAAAGTTTGACTGATCCATCCCAACTAGAAGTGTAGAAGTTGTATTGGTCGCTGCTGTTGATATCCCAGATCCATCCACTGTGGGCTTCGTGTATTTGTGCCTTTATCCCTTTTTGGAGGTTTTTGTTTTCAACGGCATTCTGAAGATCCCAGATGGCAACTTTATGGTCTCTTGCTCCTGTGAACAAAATCCTCCTGTTGTTGATTCTTCTGGTATGGAAGGCATCCGGGGTCCCTATGTGGCCTGTACAACTCAAGTAGTCCGTCAAGCAATCGTTCTCGTCGAATCTGGATTTTATTTCTTCAACTTCGATGTTTATCCTCAGAAGTTCTCGAAGCTCTTTGTTTCTCTTGATTTCCGGTCTCACAATAATATCATGTTTGTCCTAAACAACCACATTATAAAAGCCAAAAATAAAATCCTCAAACCTTGAATCTCCTGAGCCAATATTCCCTGCTGACGATGAAGGAATACAGTCGTTTGTCGAGAAGCCTGACTTCCGTCCAGAGTTGTCTCGAAGAAACATTGTTGAAAATGGAATAAATGATCTCATTTGGCAGACTTTCCAGACTAGTTGATCTAGTCATTCCTAACTTTGACAATGGAATTTGGGAATGGGAGCGAAGAAAAGTTTAAAAAACAAATCCAAAAGCTTCACTAGTCGTCTACACCATCAACATAAACCTAAAATAAATACTAAAAAATAATAAATATACAAGAAGATATTCATCGGTCAAGAACCAATTCCTAAAAACCTCAAAAATATGAAGTTTCCTTTATTAAGAAAAATAAAAAAATGAGGTAAATGATTCAGTAGTCATCGTCATCAGAAGAGCAAACATAACGATCATTGTGTTCTTCGTTAGGGTCAATTTCAGGTTCCCAGACAAGTTTTTCCTCATCCACTGCCCTCCTCCTGATAATTCGGATGTCCATGAACCACGCTTTGACACAATCCAAAAATGTTTTTCCACCACTAGGTTGCTTGATCATCCCATTAGCAAGGAGAGTCGAAACAATATCGTCTATATAAATATGGGTCTCTTTGCTCATATCTTCAAAGGAAATTTTTTTCTCGTTCCTGTGTTTCCTCAAGTATTGGAAGATCACTGACGTCCAATAAGATCTGTAAAGATAAAGACCATCGTCACTCAGAGGGTGTTCCGGGGACCCAAATTTGCCTTCTTTTTTCGATAAGTGATAACTCAAATCCACCAACAGTTTGCCGTAACCTGATTGTCTGAATTGGTTGAAGACGAGCAAGCAGCTGAGATTGTTGTTCTGGCTAGGTTTGTTCTCCTTCGAAAAAAAACCTGCGGGGATAAAGCCCCATTTTTCGTCGAATTCTGTCAAAACGTAGAACTTGAACATTTCCACCTCGTTCGTCACCGATTTCGCTGGAAGTAATGCTGAAGCTACAGTACATAGTCGTCTACAGTAATCCATTTCTTCTTCACCGACGACTTCGAAGAACGAAATTGTTCTTTCTCTGGCGTCCGGGGTTTTAATTTTATCTCGATAGATCTCGTTTCCTGGGGGATGACTGCACTCGCACATGTTCTAAAATTCCTCAAAATTACTATCACAAAAAACAATAATATTTTTATGTTTTAAGAACTTGTCTCAACATGTTTTTAGTTTTGCGAAATTATCTCAAAAAAGTTTTTGAAATTTCACAAAATTGTTTCAGCATGAATTTTTAATAAGTTTTACGAAATTGTCCCAACATGAATTTTTCGAACTTCCGGAATTCTTGATTCCGAGTTTTTGTTTCTAAATAATATTGTAGAAACTTTAAAAATGTTTTTAACTAAATAGTCTCAAAAAGAATTCTCAAAATTTCAAGGGATATTTTAAAAAATAATATAAAACAAACCAAATGAAGTCGAAACCTGAGGGGACTCAAGAACAACCAAAAGCATTTGTGACAAGCGAAAACGAGTTTCGCGTTCCAGAATTCAGGATCGGCCGAGGGAATGGATCTTTTCGCCGGAACAATATGAGTTGGACCAAAGTGTAGAAATTGGTAAACCTCATCATTGTAATCCAAGGAATCCACCATTTTCCCATAGACTTCCATGTCTGTCCTTGATAAACTGATTGCTTTTTCTTTGATTTCAGAGTATTCTTCCAGAAAATCAGGAAAAGAAAATTGAGAAAGATACTTGTGCATTTTTTTGTTAAAGTTTTTCTTTGAGTTAGTTTTAATGGATTTTGGTGTACTGTACATCTTCGGAGATCTTTGAGTAACTTTTTTCGTGTTGGTTCTTGAACTTCTGGGACTCGACTTGGAACTAGATCCTTGAATGTTCATTTTTGGAGTTAATTTCAGATCGGATTCCTTCGTATTGACTCTAGAAGAGCTTTTTGGAGTCAAAGTTGGGTTACTTTTTTTTGTGTTATTTCTGGAACTCTTGGGACTTGACTTTAGGTCGGATTCCTTCGTACTAATTCTAGAAGAACTCCTTGGGGTCGAGATTGGATTAGTTTGCTTCGAATTTTTAGAGGGACTTGATCTAGAGTCAGCTTGTCTCGTGTTAGTCCTTGAATGGCTCTTTGGGGTCGAGTTAGGGTCAGGTTGTCTCATATTGGTCCTTGATGGACTTGATTTCGAAATACTTTGGTTCATGTTACTCCTTGAACTGTTCCTTGGACTTGATTTCGGACTATTTTGGTTAATATTACTCCTTGATTTTGAGTTACTTTGATTCACATTATTCCTTGAACTGTTCCTTGGACTTGACTTCGAATTCGTCTGCTTCATATTACCTGATGGACTTCTGGAACTCGATTTTGGACTCTTCGGCGACTTCTGCTTTTTCAAATTCTTCATATCCTTAATATCTTTCATATCCTCCATATATTCCTCCGTCGGCCAAACAGTCTGGTAAGGTAAAAGAGCAGGTTCAATTTCTCCATTGATTTCAACATCGCAATTCGAATATTCTTCCGTCAGTTTCTCAGAAATATCTTCGACAGTTTCCGTCACAAAATCCGACTTCTTGAGAGCTTTTCTAAGATGGACCTCATTGATTTTTTTGTTCAGTAGTTTTAATCCAAATCTCCTTCTTTTCATTTTTAAGTTTAGATTTTGACTCATTTTTTTCTCCAGAATTTCCGTCTTTCCAGGGACTTCCAAATCCAGGGGTTTCGTCAAAGCCAAGACTTTTTTAAACTTGATCCAGTTCTTTTTTTCCTTATCATTCTTCATTCCGGATTTCGGGATAAAAAAGATTCTTGGTTTTTTATCCACATATCCTTGTTTTATTCTTTTTTTCGCAATTCTGTTTTTCTTGAATCTCTCCATCTCCTTTGATCCTCGAATCTTTTTGATACATTTGGCACAATGCCAGTGGTCGAAGGGGTATCCCCCGACACTTCCCAGGGGTCTGCAGTATCCGTGATAGGCTCTTCCGCATCTTGTGCATTGAACGTTCTCTGCGTCGTCGATGTAACCCATGCATTCGGAACATCTCAAGCAGTCGAAGCACCTCCAGGAAACACTGGGGTACTTTATGGGGAGACTGATCTGGAGACAGGAGGGGTGGAACCTGAATTCGCAGACGTTACATCTCAAGAAAGGACCTTCTGTGTTTTCGCAAATAAGACAAAAACTCAAGGAATCCATCTCCGTCGACGTCACTATGCCTCTGGTTTTCACAGGGGACCTCTGGCCTTTCTTTTTGGATTCTCCGGAAGACAAGGTTCTCTTCCTCTTCGGGGTACTAGGATCTGTTTTCCTTCTTTTGCTGGGGGGTTCGGAACCCGGGTTCAAAGATCTCAATTCCTTCGCCATTGCTGAATTCTTTTTTCTTGACTTATTTTTTGGAGATTCGGTTTCGTTCTCTGAATTCGAAGATCTTTCGGAGCTTGAGTCATCGTCAACTTTGAAATCCGGATCTGCTTTTATCTTCGTCAACAAGTCGTTTATTGATTCAGAGTTGATTGATGAAGTTTTTCTCTCCATCAATCCCATGTGATTTGTCAGTCGATCAATAATCTCCTGTTTTTCGGATCTTCCGATTCGCTGATTCTTCGTAATTCTGGAATTCGCTTGCCTTTGAGATTCATTATTCTTTGAACCCGATCCTTTAGCTCTATTTGGAGAAATTTCGTTTTCGAAGCTGGTGTTAGTTGGTTTCTTCGAACTGTGTTTGCTTCTGGGCAGATTTTCTGGGGGTTCTTCGTCAACTTCCATCGACTTCCTGGAAAAATTAATTAAAAACAATCTATTCGAAGATCAAAAATATAGATTCTCTGAAAATACAAAGATACACATTTTTAAAAGACATTAACATAGAATGGAATAAATCCCTTAAAATACTAAAGAATAAAATAACAGAAATATAAATTTCACTTTTAACTGGATACGATAAAAAACAAACGTTATTTTCTTCGGCGAAGTCATTTTGGATCCACTGGAGTTATGTAAGCTTGTTTTAGATCCGTTGGGGTTGTGTAAGCTCGTGGAAGGAGATCCCCAGTTCCTCAGCCTTCCGAACAGGGACGGGGACCCGTTGGATTCTTGTCCCCCGAGTCCAAACCAAGAACCAAATCCTGAAGATCACATCGATATAAAAATCAATTAACCACTACAAACCTGACGTCATCCAAAAAACAAATCAATGGTATTCAGATCAGTTAATCCATAAAATCAATAAAAATAGAAGTCAAAAATTTCGAAAAGCTTCGCAAAATTCGGCGCGCCTCATGGCAACTTTTCGTTCCGAGACCGCCTTCCCCGCGCTGCATATTTTCCCATATGAATTCAAGGTTTCTCATACTTTTCCATATAAACTCCGTATTTTTAGTATAAGAATTGTATAAACTCCATCTTTCTTTCATATAGACTCCATATTACCTTCATATAGACTTCTTATTGAATATATAAACAATGTAGAAACAAGAGATTCATTGTTTATGGACGGCACAATACATGTATAAACAGAAACATACATTCACAAACAGCAAATTAATGTGTACGAATCGTGGGATATGAAATAAAGAGTTTTTACCGATCGGAAGATTGATAAAATCGAACTACAAATTTAGAAATCTTTATCTTTCTGGATCCGTAGCTTTTTTCTACAAGCTTCAGATCTGTTTCTACGCATTTCAAGATTTATTTTTACCCTTGTTTGCTAGCCTAAAATTCATCTTTTTCCATGTCTTCAGTAATTAATACATCGATACACGGTTATTTCTGAATTTACAAACTGCTTTTACTCTTTCAAAAAATCACAAAACTTTATTTAGCAACGAAAATAACTGATTACAAATCCCCATTGATGTTGGGATGATCCTCGAGGTAGTACCTGAAGCAGTCTCTAACCTTGTCGAAATCGCGGAGACAGAAGAGGTATTTAACGTAATCCGTGGGGACTCCATGGGTGGTTTCACAATAAGCCATACATCCGGGTTGAACTCCCTTGGCTCTGCAGCAACTACTGTGATCTGCTCTCGAAGAAGCACAGTCCCACATCTGTCCCACCGTCGGTCCTCTGGGGGCGCAGGTCGAGAGGAAATGCAGCACCTGTATAATTCCCACATATTAAGAAAAAAAATTACATAACTCTATATGTCAAGAACAAGGATTATATAATTTCCATGTCTTAGAAACTAAAATAATATTAATTTTAATATTTTAAAACTCACTTGGTTCGATGACAAGGCATTAAAATCACAGAATCTTTGTTTGCAGTCCTTATCCGCTTTATCCAACTTTCTACAACAAGCATGGAGTTTCTGATTCGGTGGTCTTCCGACTCTGGTCTTCTGTGGCAATTCAACCGTTGGTTGATTTAGTTGCGGAAATTGGAATCCTTGGAAAATATTCCATGGTTGTTGGCTTTCAATTACCACAAAAATAGAGAGCAATACTATCGATATAATAATTCTCATCTTTCCGAATAAAAAAGAAGAAACGATTAGAGAAAGTAAATCCAGAACGCTCCGAAAAATTCTTTTATCTCTTTGTTATCGACTCCGAAACGCCTTCGGGCGCTCTTCGGCAATCTTTTTAGCCTTTTTCGTTCCATCAGAATTGGCCAACAACCTGTTTTTTCTATGAATCATTAATTTCCATTTTATCACAAAACAAAATACTTCCTTTAAATAAATAGAAAACACAGTATATCACGAGCACACTTTCGATCACATTTCTACAAAGAGAATCCAGCGAGATCAAAAAATGTGCATTAAAAAACCGAATTAAATTTATGCTTCTTCTCCTGCCTCCCCTCCTTCTTCTCCTTCTTGATCTTTCGCATTAGGAACCCACAAACCAGACTTGATACATCTGTCCAGATGATACTGGAACACTTCTCTATCCATCTTTTCCGCTATATCCATCAACGCCTGTACACTTTGGGAAGAAAAAGCTTCGCGCATTTCTTCCGGAAGACTGTTAAAAACTTCTTGCGGATCCAATCCACCAGGACTAGCTTCGATTCTTTTCTGACGATCATCTGCTTCCATTTCTTCCACAGCTGCGTCGATCTTATCCTTAGCTCTCTTTCTCAAGCGAGCTTGGAAGCTTTCCACTTCGTCCCGATACATCTTCATATAATGGGTATCAGCAGCACGGATCTTCTTGAAAAACGTCTTAATAACTGCCGGGTTAGTAGGGAGAGCCTTCAAAGATTTCGCCAACTCCAAGAGGTACTGCACTGTGATACATTGCTCCGTCATTTTCTCCATCACAGAGAAGTTCTGATCGATCGTCTGATTTAAAGCCTCAATCGTCATCCAACTAGTCGCATATTCACTCGCCAAATATGAATGATCCAACAGAAATTGTTCTGTTTTGTCAAATCCTCCATCCAGTTGCGAGAACTCCTTCAGAACCGATTCATTTTTGTTGAAGTAATCCAACTAAAAAACGTGATTATTTACATATAGAGAGTATAACTAACCATTCGTTTATTGTCTTCATCATCATCCATCTTCGGCTTGGGGGGTTCTTTCTTGTCACTAGCCTTGTTGATAACACTTTTGCTCCAGGCTTCTTTTCCAATGGTATCCACGTTCCATGGGGCCAACCGTTCCTTGTCAGCAAGTTCTTTTTCTTTTTGAGCAAATTTCTTCTCTTCTTCTTCGATATCGTGTTTTTCAAGCTCCAATTTGATCTTTTCCTTCACGTCAAGATCGGGTTTAGCCAGTTGTTCTTGAATGTGCTGAAAACAGTAAGTAAATCAATCAAATTCGCAGAAAAATTCAAATCAATAAGAACAATAAAATTCATATGATATTAGTCATGTTTTCTAGAGTCCATTTAATTCCGAGAAAAAGTTCAACTTGTACAGTATCTGAGTTTATATAAAACAGTTGGATTTAAAAGAAAAACCAACCTGCAACCTTGTTTTGGCCTTGGTCTTGCCGGATTCCACCTCTTCCTTCTCCTGCTTCATCTCCGCCATCCGCTCCATACGAGCTTGGTGTCTCCAGCGGAAAAGAGAAGGGGTATCGATGTTCGGGTGAGTGTCATCTTCATCGTCGGACACTTCAATGTCCTTCCACTTAGAATAGTCAATCGGCATCTTGATTTCTAGAACCTAATAAGCTTTATCAAAGATTAAAACAAAAAACGAGAAATTTGGAAGAGGAAATTTCATTCACGAAAGATCCACGGAAAAGTCAAGAACTTTTGTATTCCTCGCACAAGATTAGCATTTTCGTCTCAGAATATTCAAAGCAGATATCCGTGACTTCTTACAAAAGATAAAAATTAACAAAATAAAAGAAAAAAGCAAAACAAATAAAGGAAATTTCATCCGCGAAAGGTTTCTGGAAAAGTCGAGAACTTTTTGAATTCTTCGCACAAGATTAGAATTTTCGTTTTGAGACCTATTCATAGAAGCGTTTCAAAACTTTATAAAATTTTCTTCCTAATTTCCCACTTTTTTCTTTATTCTCTGATTTCCTCAATTGTTTCATATATCTAAATCCAATGGGATTGACCAAGGATTATCAGAAGTTTGTTCCGGCAGGTGTCTGCAACATCGTCAACTCACAGAACGGCCATATTGTTTCTGTCGATAAAAATACCTCTGCCGTCTCTGCTTGCGAGAGTGTTAACTTCTACAACCTGAGAACCGGCGAAATTGTATGTTTATTTTCTACTTCAGCTACAGTGCATGCCACAGTGTGATATATTGTGTGTATTGATATGACATAGTTTGTATATGAACAACTTTCCTAATAGTACAAGATTCCAGGAGAAGCAGATCCGACGCGACAACCATCAAGTTACTGCTTTTGAATTTTCTCCGGATAAACGTTATCTAGCGATCGGATACGATGACGGCGAAGTCCATCTCTACGATCAACAGAATACTGGCAGCAATTTCACAGTCTTCGCTGGCCACAAACGCGGCGTCAACACCTTGACTTTCAGTCACGATGGATTCACACTGGCTTCTGGCGGAAAGGTAAACTTTTTTTTTTACTTTATTTTATATACTCGCTTAATCTCCCCTCTCGTCTATATGAACGCAACCTGAGTTTTGAGATATCCAATCTTGATTGAAAGTTTATAAAAGTGTTTGACTCTTATGAGTGCTCTTCCAGGATTGCGTGATCATCATTTGGGATATTCTCTACGAAGCTGGCAAATTCCGTCTCAATGGACACACGAACTCTGTCACTCAGATGCAGTTCACCAAGGACAACAAGTATTTGATTTCCAGTTCGAAGGATACACAAATCAGATTCTGGAACCTTTCTACGCATTCCTGTTTCTATACAATTTCCGGAAGCACTTCGGAGATCTACGGATTCGCTCTCGTCAAACAAGACCGGATGCTGATTGTTGCTTCTTCTGAAATCGAGTTGATTATTTACGAACTTTCTTGGTTCGAAGCCGACGATGAAGAGGAACCGAAATCCGACGACGAAGAGAAACCCGAGAATTTGAAGAAAAGAAAGTTGGCGATCGAAACTTTGGCTGGAGCAGAGTTCATTGAGGACGAAAATGACCAGGGAAACAGGATCGTTAGGTCAAGGAAAAGAGGAGCTCTGATTCGGCAAGCCAAAGGAAGAGCAGTCCAGATCGCTACATCTCCAGATGAGAGATTTGTGGGTGTTCTTGGAGGAGATTTGGTTGATGTATTTAGAATCTATACTGATGAGGAAGCGAAGAAGAGATTGTCCAAGAAAGTGAGAAAAGCGAAAAAGAAGCTCGAAGGAAAAGAAGTGGAACAAGATCGACCTCAAGTTTCTGAAGCCGATGTTTCCAAGGATGTGACTTTGTTTCTCTCGAGAATAGGAGACTTCAAGTCAAATTCGAAAATTAAATGGATTTCTTTTTCTAAACTATTTTCGAAAGTTGGAGAAAACAAAGCAGAATACAGGGTAATTTTTCGAGTTTAATTTTTGTTTAATTTTAATTTTTTCAGGTTGTTTGTATTCAGAATAATAATACAGTTCACGGGATCATTTTGACGGCGGATTTGAAGACGAATGAGATCGCTCATGAATCCGTCCTGAATTTGGACAAAAGAGGTCATAGATCAGAAATTCGTTCTTTGGCTGTTGCAGGATCTGATGATGCGTTTATCACTGGATCTGAAGATTGCGCTATAGTTTGGAACATAGAAACTCTTTTGCCCGTTAATAGGTTGGAAACAGAGGGAATGAAGGAATTGACAGCGGCACTTTATGCTCCGGGAGACAAGTTCGTTATTTTTGGATCCAAAGATGGGACGATTTACGTTTTCGAATTGGCGAATTGTGAACTGGTGCACGAATACAAGAAGGCTCATGAAGGAGGGATTTGGGCTCTTTCGCTTCTGCCGGATAAAAGTGGATTTGTCTCCGTTGGATCTGACAAAAAAGCTCAGTTTTGGGAGTTTGAGTTGTTTAATGAACCTGGATCAAAAAGAAAAGTTTTGAAAATTAACAATACGCGTTCAACTGAACTGGAAGATGAGATTTTATGTTGTACGATCACGCCTAATGGGAGATTTATTATTTTTGGATTGTTGAATTTTACTGCGAAAGTTCATTATTTGGACAGTCTGAAGTTCTTCCTGAGTCTCTATGGACATTCCTTGCCAGTTATGTGTGTCGATACTGATGTTGTAAGTTTAGAATTTATATCATTTCTACTTTTACTGTTCTTTTTTTTATGATAATTTGATATTTTAGGAGTCGAAACTACTGGTGACGGGATCATCAGACAAAGGATGTAAAATCTGGGGCTTGGATTTCGGAGATTGTCGTCGATCTTTATACGGTCATACAGATGCAGTTACAGCTGTCAAATTTAACAGATCTACGGAAGAAAAGCTGTTTTTCTCGGCTGGTAAAGATGGCCGTATCATTCAGTGGGATGCTATCAAGTTCCACAAAATCCAAGTTCTCGAAGGTCACAAAGCTGAAATCAGAACTCTCGGACTAGCGATGTCCGGAAAAACTTTGGTGAACTTTTCTTATGGATTTAGTTTCTGAATTTAGCTTTTTAGGTTTCGACTTCTCACGATAAATCCATCAGAATCTGGGAGGAATCAGAAGAATTGGTTGTTTTAGGGGAACAAGAAACAGCTCAAGTTGAAGAAGATTATCTTGAGAAGATGCTTGATGCGGAAGATATTGTTCCGGGAGAATCCAACGACCAAGAATCAGAAATGGCAGCGAAAAAGTCACTAGAAACCATCAAAGGAACAGAGTTGATTTTAGAAGCTGTGGAAATTATGAGAGCTGAAAAAGCAGCGGAAAAGAGTGTGGATTTGAAGAGAAATCCCCATCCGTTGATCGCGGCCTATGGAAGCAGTAGTCTGGATCATTTTATTTTGGATGCTATTATTAGAGTCAGATCATCGAATTTAGAAAAAAGCTTATTAATGGTTCCGTTCAGTTTTGTCTCAGATATTTTGAAAGCTTTGAACCAGTGTATCAAGATTCACTACAAGATGGAAGTTGCTACGAGAGTTGTGATTTTTTTGCTGAAAATCCACCATAGCTATATCTCTAGAGCTATTCATCTGTTCCCGATGATCCAGGATTTACAATTGGAAATCAGCAAAGAATTGGAAGAGACGAAGGATTTGGTTGGATTCAATGCTGCCGGGCTGAAGTTGTTGAAATTGGAACTAGAAGAAAGAGATAACGTTAAGATCTTCAAAGACGTGTCTCAAATCGATGGGAAAGGAAAGAAGAAACCGAAGGAAAGAATTACTTTGGTTAGGACTTTGCTTTAGTTGTTACTTGTTACTTTTTGTTGAGTTTAATAATACTTCTAATGTTTTCTGACCGGAGATCAAGATAGGTGTGAAGCAGAAAATAGGAATTTGGAGTTTTTATGGAAAGTAAAAATTAAATTCTGAAAAATTCACCTTCGTAATTTACAATTTCTCCAGTTTTATCTCTTACAACATAGTCCAAAAAAACCAAGTTTTTTCACAGAAATCAAAATCCGTATTTTTGTTTCGACGCAACTTTTGCAGCTTTGTTCTGAGCCCATTGCTCTTTCAGTTGCTCCTCTCTCGCGACTGCTATTCCAGCAAGATGAGTAATCTGGTGCTTCATTTTCGCTAATTTCTGACCTTCTGTCTTCGCTGTAGGTTTCTCAGGTCTACCCACTGCGAATGATGCTGCGTTTCTGTAGTCTAGATTCCTCAACAACGTCTCCTTCACATTAGATCCAATTTCTCTGTCTACATTAACATCGACGATATTCATAACAGCGTCGTTCGCGAAGACAGTACTAGAACCCCATTGTTCCACTTCTTGTCGGTATATCAAATTCCTTGCTTCCTCGTTCGATATAGCTTTCAGTTTAGGATCCGAGGACGGCTGGATGTTGACGTCCTGTTGGACTGGCTGAGGTCTGGCAGGTCCGATGTCTTCGTCGACGACAAACATGCTCGGGAGGGTGACTTCCGATCTGGGGATCTTCCTGGCATCGAGGAGGTCTTTCTTCGCGACGGATCCGAGACCGAAAAAGTCGTTGTCGGAACTCGACGACGGGAGAGGGTCCTCCTCCTCCAGTTTCCGTCTTTTTGGCTCTGGCTTCTGAACCGGCTTGACGCTGGAGGGTTTGAAAGACAAAACGGAAGTCTTCTCTTTCTCAAAAACGCTCATCTTCGGGGGCGGCAGCATGGACAGCAACGAGGACTTCGAGCTACTTGCGGTGGGAGCCTTCTCGACTGGCTTCTGGAAAAACAAAATTAAAAAAAATAAATGCAAAAAATGTTTGCGTCTGGGGGGAATCGAACCCCCGTCGAATGCTTGGAAGGCATCCATGCTAACCATTACACCACAGACGCACTGCAGGCGAGAGCCCGGCGGCTGTCTCTTTGAAAGAGACGAACTCGGGAAGAGAACCAACCTGAGGAAAATCGCTGACATTTTCTGCCGCGTTCAGAGCGGTCTTCGAAAGTCCTCCAAAAGCGTCAATCTTCCTCTTCCCCTTCTTAAACTCCTTCTTTTCCTTCTCGGCCAGCTTTATTTCCCAGTCTTTTCTCAGAACGGTAGTGTCGAGATCTTCTTCTTTGTCTGCATTTATCCGCACCCCGACATCGACGCTGGATGCTGCTGGTAGATTCAAACTCGGTTCTTCCGCTGAAATAATTGTTCAGAAAAGTAAGAAGATAAAGCAATGGAACTTACAGATTTCCTTCGGAGGTGGAACGACGACTTTGGCGGGCAGAGGAATTGTTCTCAGGGGCTGAGGTCGGGGAGCCGCCGTCTGCACAACTACCGGACTTACTTCCGAATCCGATTCTTCGGAATCGCTGCCATATGCCGCTAACCGATTCATTGGAAACAAATAATGAAAATAAAGTGAAAATTTTTATATATAACCAGTGACGAAATATACTGGAAAGAGTTGAAGAAATCCAACTTCCTGTGAATTTTTTTCCGCAGCATTTCGCCAGTCGCGCGCGCTTTTCAGGTTTTGAATTTTTATATGTTAAGAACAGTTTACCAGTGAGGTTCTGTTTTTCGAACTTTGTTTAGAACTTCTTAGTCATGCGTTATTTTAGTTCTCAATATTCAGATGATGCTTGGGATTATGGAATTATGCTACATGACGATTTATAAAAAAAATACTGAAAGAAGGATAATTGCCCTTGGGAATAAATGAGCAGTTGCTATGGAGAGAAGTGCGGAGATTTTTTAAAATTAATTTTTGTAATTTTCACCTGTGGAAAATCATCAGAAAAAAATATTGGTGTTTTTCTCAATCATGCCAAGAAGTTTGAGAATTATTTTCGGATTATTTTTTTCGATAAAGTGTTGTATCGGAGTGAATTTGACTGGAGGTGACATCTCTGGATGCGAAGCTTCGAAGGGATGTTTTTTCGTTCCTCCAAACTGCGAATCAACAATGAACTCC
>VOSG01000112.1:61083-74346 GCA_009761265.1 Halicephalobus sp. NKZ332
ATTCCCCATCCTCACGGCTCCCTCTTCATAGTTCTCATCGTAATGTTTCTGGAGAGCTCTCAGGAGGGATCTTAGGTAAAGTTGGAGACGGTTTTTTATCTCTTCGTTGTCAGAGAATATTTCTCGACCTGAAAATTGTTGTTCTATGAAATTGTCTCGAAAAGAAAATCTAAAATATCCTAGGGATTTCGTAAACTTCTGATCAACATTGAAATCTTACTGATTCGGATCAAGGTGATCTGGACTAAGGCAGCAAATTCGTAATCGTCCAACTCATTTTTCGCGATGGTGACGGCTCCTTCAAACATTTGCTCATAATAATGTTTTTCTACTTTCGCCAATTCCTGTGGATTCGTGAGGTTTTTTTCAGCACGGTAAAATCCCTCGAGGAAATTCGTGTCGAGATCTATGTATTCTTCGTTTAAGCAGTAAATTCTGTTAATTTCGATCCCTCCTTGCTTTGCTGTGTTCTGGAAAGTCTCCATCTTCGCCCACGTTGGAAGGAAGTGTCTCATCACGATTGCCTGGAAACTTCTGATATTTCCACCATAATTTAAAGTAACTTACCAGATTTTCTTCATTGCCAAAAATGTCGATGATTTTCGAAGCCTCGAGGAAACTAAAGAAGACCTGGGCTTCTGTGGACATGGTATGGAGGACCGAGTGGATCGTTGCTGGACGACTTCTGGCTTCATTGACTTTCTTGGATTTAAACATCCCGAACTTGACTCTGTTGTAAAAAATCGTTCTCCTTGCTCGAAGCAGATCTCCGAGAATATTTTCGGGGATAAATATTGTACTCGAAGTTTCCATGATTGCTGGAGGGGATTTGGATGAACTCGGTTGGGGATCGAGAGGCAAACCATTGGATTTTACTTCTGAAAAGCAACTTTATTAAAATTAAATTTATATTAATTAATAATAAATGAATTTTAGAAAACATTTTAAATAAACTAAGTTGATAAATATTTTAAATGAATAAATTTACCTGATATAAGCATTCCAGCAGCAAGACAAGTGTGCATTCTGCAGAATCGACAAATTTGTCTTGCAGGAACACCAATAATTAGACATCTTCTTTGATTTCGACAAATATAAGTCCTTTTAAAAGCTACAGATCTTCTAAAAAAAGCTCCACCTGGAATTTAATTTTTCATATATTTTAATATTAAAATTAAAAATAAAATAACATACAAGCATGACATGCCAGGGCACCAAAATGTTTTCCATTTGCTGGAGCACCGCAGATCACACAGGGGCTCTTTGGAGAATTAAATTTTTCTTTAATCTCTGTGAGATTCGAGGGGGTCATTATCCCGCACATGTCGATCTACTCAGATGACAGAGTAACTAGAAAGAGGAGGTCAGACACTCGGAGATTAGGGTACTAGGGTGTTCGGGTACTTGGGTACTTTCAGGAATTCTGAAATGGAATTACAGAAAATAGGAGTTTTAACAATTTAACTCATTTATAGCTTTCGCCGCGACATGAATAATGAGCAGGTGTTGAGAAGGGATTTGACAGACTAAGGCAGTAAGTGGAAAATTTTGTCGAAATGTTGTTTAGATGGAGAGACGAAAGTCTAGAGAGAATTTTCAGAAAGCAGTTACGTGAGATATTCAATTCGATTGAGACAAATAATAATTATGAGAGAAAAAAAAATTAATTTTGGGACTATAGAATCTGCAGAAATGCTGTTTTTAAATTACAAATGTCTTTTGTAAAGTTCTCTCGATATGAATTTTCAAAAATCTCTAATGGAAAATATAGGGTTTAAGTTTTCGTTATAGGAATATTTTAAAAAATTTATGATAAAAAAATCAAGAATGATGTTTTCACGAAATCAATTGGATTATTTTCGAGTAGAAGATGGATTCTACGTAGAAATAGAAAGATCAATGTTTTCTCTTGATAAAAAATCAATAAAAGAAAACAGAATTCAGTAACTTAGGAAAAAAGAAATTTTTATCGTTTCTCAACTCTTTATCGTACAGATGTTTTCTTAATCATCTTCTGTATCAAGAAACAATAATCAATGATCACTGATAAATGTGGCATAAAAACTATATTTAATCCGAAACACAAGATGGCCATTAACAAGCACGAAAAGGTGTATACTATATACTGTATCAGCACTTTAAAAAGCTTTAATTTATCGGTGTATCGCTTCCCATAAATTGATTCACTAATATAACACATGAATATATTGTTCTAATCTATCAATATATAGTTATTTATGTATTGTCACATTACTACAATACATCAATAAATTAGCCTAGTGCATTGACACATTGCATAACGTATCAATACACTATTTCCAATGTATTGATATATTGATACAATCTGTCAGCACATCGTTTCTCATGTATAGTCAAATTAAAGTAATATAACAAAAGGTTGCCAGGGGCTCGAGGCTTTTTTGAGAATAAAGAAATCGATTTTCGGAAAACAGAAGACAGAGGAAAGCGATCTTTGTTGCTCTTTTTAACGAGTGACAAAGCTGAGCATATAGAACAGGATTTTCTATTTCTAATGTGTACTTTAAACCTTTATAATCGAATGTCCATAAAAGGTAACATGATTTAGGAAAAAAAGGTGATTAAAAGTTATGCTCTATATACTATCGTGCAGTATTGGGAAATGCGAGATTAATTTTAGAGTGAAATGTTTAGTAGCATTGAAATGGGTATTTTTTTGGTCGCCATTGTTCCTTATTTCCATAACTACTAAGGACATAGTTAGCACAGAGCAATTTTACTGTAGAAAACTACTCTTTATTAAATACTGGATAAAGGTTGTTTGCCCATAACCCTTCGAGATTCATTGTGATATGAAAAAATATCAGTAGTACTTTTCAGAAAGTATAAAACCATCTATCACTGAATAAATAAAGTAAACTTTTTCAAAATCCAACAAATACTTCTTTATTCGTCACAATCAGATACTGTAACACTCATTAAAGATGTCATCAATCTTTTGTTGAGTGGAATTCATCTTTAAAAAGCTAGTTGCAGCTCCAGCAAGGACCGCTGAAGAAGCTGTGAAAGAACTTACTGCAGTCAGATTCATCGATACAGATGTGCTGATAGGGTAGGCGGAGAGCCAATTCCGACAGAAATAAAAATATTGGTTAAAATTCTTGTGAAGATAAACGCAGCCTTTTTTCAACGCATTATTGGCTTTGGTTGTTTGATCAGCAGTCGGTGTCGCTGTTCCGAAGATATAAATTGCCATAGAAAGTAGGTTCTGATATGGTTTGTAGTAGGTTCCCCCTGATTTCAAAACTTGCTTCATTGAAGCGATTTGAGTGATTATCCCATTTATCGTGTCGGGGGAAAGGGCCTTGAATCTTTGAACGTATCCTTGGACTTCGGCTTCCGTGACGGGATCTGTGTCGAGAGCTTCGTTGATGATGTCATTTATTAAGCTAATGAACTCAGGTGTAAAGGGATTGAAGATGGTCAGAGCGACTGTCCCGAGTCTTCCTTGGACATCTGGATTTTGGAGGATCTGAAAACAGGAATTCAGGTTGGAGTCGGAAGTACAGGTGGCTGCATAGTAGTCGATGAGTGCTCCGACAGAACCTTTCTCGATGAAAGCGTTGATGGCGTTGTCGTAGTTATCCATGAGGCAGATGTACCCTGTGTTGATTCTCGGGGCGTAGACAAGGATGTCTCCAATAGCCGAATCCACTGAAAGATTTCATATCATAATTAACTTGGCAAAAAACTTACTGGAACTCCCTTGCTGCATATAGGTCTTCAGCTTGCTTTGTGTACATTCTCCTGTGACGGCTTTGACGATGTTCTTCGTGGCTTGGCTGATGTCGCCTGCAGAATCCTGGAGATGACAAATAAAAATGAAGATAAATAGAATTATAGCCTTCATCATCATTTAAAAAAATGAAATAATGATCTATTGAACATTTATGACAAATATCCAAATCGGATTTTTAAAAAAGAGGTTGTTACCTTTTATGGTTTCTGTCAATAACAAATCATTAATCACGTTAATGTAAAAATTATATTCTATTTATATCTCTGAAATTCATGTGAAATCCTAAAAGTACTTTTCGGTATTTTTGTGATTAAAACTCTCGGTTTTTAGAGAAATTTCCGTTGTTTAAAAAAATTGGTATTTGACTGGAAGCAATCAAGCAATCTTTTTTAGGAGCTAATGCTCTATCCTCGTCTCATGAGAGTTCTTATCAGAGCGAAACGAGGGGTTTTTACTCGCCATTATTGCTTCAAATTTATACAACTGCTGAAGATGCATTTATTGAAAAACAAGTTTACTGTAAAAGATCATTCATTGAATACTGATGGAAAGTTGTTTGCCATGTCATAATCCTTCGATATCCATTGTTATGTAGAAAATTACCTACAGTGTTTTAAAAAATACAAAGTTATCCATCAATGAATAAATAAAGTAGATTTGTTCGAACTTCAACAAACATTGTTTTATTCCTCACAATTAGATACTGTAACAGTCATTAAAGATGTTATCAATTGTTTGTTGTGTAGAACTCGATTGAAGGAAGACATTTGCGGCCCCAGCAAGGACCACCGAAGAAGCCGTGAAAGAACTTATTGCTGTCAGATTCATTGACACAGATGTGCTGATTGGGTAGGCAGAGAACCAATTTCGGCAGTAGTAAAAGTATTCATTAAAGTTGTTATGAAGATAATCACAGCCTTTTTTCAGCGCGTTGTTGGCTTTGGTTCTTTGTTTGGCAGTCGGGGTCGCTGTTTCGAAAATATAAATAGCTGTTGAAAGCAGATTCTGATATGCTTTGTAGTAGGTTCCACTTTTCTTCAAGACTTGTTCCATTGAAGCAATTTGAGCGATTATCCCGTTTTTCGTATCCGCAGAGAGGTTCTTGAATTTCTTGACGTAACCTTGAACTTCAGCTTTTGTGACGGGCTCCGGACTGAGGGCTTCGTCAATGATGTCTCCTACCAAGTTGACTATCTGTGGAGTGAAGGGGTCGAAGAGGGTTAGAACAAGTGTCCCGAGTCTTTCTTGGACATCCGGATTTTGGAGGATCTGGAAGCAAGCATTCAGATTGGAATCTGAAGTACAAGTGGCTGCATAGTAGTCGATGAGTGCCCCGATGGAACCGTTCTGAATTATGGCGTTGATAGCACCATTGTAGTTGTTCAGGAGGCAGATATACCCTGTGTTGATCCTCGGGGTGTAGACAAGGATGTCCCCAATAGCCGGATCCACTGAAGAATTTCATATTGTATAAAATAAAAACTATTTTTTTACAAAACGATCTCGATATGAATCTTTAAAATTTCTGGCACTATCTATTGGCCCTAAGAAGTTTTTTGGATTCTGTGAGACTGTAATTTTAATACATTGGAGATAAACAACTCACTTGAACTCCCTCGCTGCATGTAGGTCTTCAGCTTACTTTGTGTACACTCTCCAGTGATGGCCGTGATGATATTCTTTGTGGCCTGGCTAACATCGGCCTCAGAATCCTGGAGATGGGAAACAATGAATAAAAATATAATTATAAACTTCATCGATACTTTAATAAACAAATAACACTTGATTGGGCATTTATATGAGGTATATCGAAATCGGACTTATTAAAGAGAGATTATGTTTTTTGTTTTGTTAAAATCAACTCAATGGTCGTTAATGATTTAAAAAAGTTCCATTGTTATCTCTAAAGTTCAATTTGGATTCGATAATAAATTTTCAATATTTTTAACATTCAATTTTAATACCCTCTAAAATCTTGCTTTTCTGTTTTAAAAAATTTTGAAAAGAATTTTATTGAAAAAAAAACGAATCGAAAATCGTCCTTGTTAGGATTGACCTTTTTCATCCAGCAGTTTCATTGATCTTCATTTTGAGGACGTTTTTCGAGTGGTGTTCTCGACAAGAAAACACTTGATTCATTTTCAATCACTGTCTTAGTGGTCCTTTAAACGTTTTATGCCAGAATTAACACTTGTTATTCTATTGTGCTTTTTATTTTTAGAGGATGTGTTTCAAAATGTAGTTTTGTCATCGAAAATTTGGATCAATTTTTGATACGAATCCAGTTACTGATCCTTTTGATATAGTTTGTGTCAAGGCCGATTTTTCACTAATCAATTTTATTTTTTTATTCTAGAAGAATAGATTTGAACTTGTAATTTCGTCACTAAACATCATATTTAGTTTTTATGTAATTGATTAGTGATCGTTCAAATAAATTGAATAATAAAAATGTTGATCATGTTTTAAAGCAAAACCGACACCAATTTTTCAAAATTGTCTTTTCTCGACTAGTTTTCACATTCAATCAGAGGGGAACCAGTCAAAGTGATAATTATCTTTTAACCTTCGAACCTGATTTCTCTTTCTATATTTTTTCATATTTCCCTTTCAAAAAAGTTGATCTCAAACTGGAACCCAAACCGTTCTTAGAGCTCTTCGGCCAATTCACTTTTTATTTCTTTAAAAGAGATTTCTTAATTTCTAATTTTACAGTCCGAACTCTTCGGCCAACACCCTCTTTAGTTTTTTGGAATTATGTTTAATTTCAGCATTCTTGAGACTTTTTCATTAGTACCCTATTTATCTTTTTTTAATTTTAAATTTTTATTCGATAGTCATTTTTTTTCCGATTTTGTTTTTTAAACACTTGAATTTAAAATCTCCTATTTTTTAATCAGTGCTTTTCATCTTTTAATTTTATAACAAAAGCTCCTTATCTAACTTTGTGTTTAATTTTTTTAGTATTGTTGATTTTAGGATTCTCAAAACATTCAATCTTGTGTTTTTTTTCTCCGAAAATTATGTTTGATTTTTGAATTCTTAAAACTCTTCGACCAATTCCTTTTTATTTTATAGATTTTTAAATTTTAGTACTGTCAAAACCCTTCAACCAATGTTGTTTGTATTTCCCAAGATGTATTAATTCGACTTTAATTCTGTCGTCAAAACTCTTCGACTAATTTATTGTCCTTCTATTTTTCTCAAGTACGATCAACTTTGTCAAAACACTAAACAATATTTATTTTTTATTTCTCAAAACGCATTTAAAAAGTACAACAAATCGCTATTTATATTTTTTTAAAACTTTTTCAACTTTAAACTTTCCAAAACATTGAAAAATCTCGTTTCTTATTTTTCTCCTGTCTGAACCTTAAAGGGATTTGGGTCATCTTGCCGATTCTTTTCCTATTCTAAATTTTTCAATTACTTTTCACAGTGGGTCTTTTTCCACTACAAAAGATAGATATTCCAATTTCCTTCGGAGACAAATTTTCCTTTCATTAGGAGAACCTTCGGGGCAATTCGTTGTCTATTATTTTTTGATTTTGGTTTTTTCGGATAATATTACAATAACTTGTAGAGCCTTGAAACACTTTATTTAAGTTTTCAATAATCTCGATGAGACTATGATATTTTAAATTAGATTACTGTATTTTAAACAGTATTATAGAAAATTATGAAAACTTTTATACTTTGAGTTTAATCTTTTTGAAATAAAAAACAAAATTGTTGTTCAGTTTCAAGTGGAAGATTTAGGAATTCGTGTCGAGATGATTCCTTGAATGCGCGTAAGTACTACATTTTAGAATCTTCGATCTCAAGTGAAAGACTTAGAAATTTTTTTCGAGATATTTTCTGGAATTTCTTAATAAATGTTTTTGTTTTCATATTAGTATGATTTTGGAATCCCTAAGAATAACATGGTTACTAGGTTTTGAAATTTTTAATCTCAAATGGGAGATCACAAAGGGTTCCTTTTGATATTTTTGATATTTTTGGAATTTTGTAGCTAATACTTTTTTCAAAATAATAATTTTTATATTCACGGACTTTTTTTGGTCACTCTTGTATTGATTTTCTGGATTGTGTTCTCTTGTTAAACGATATTTCCATTTTTATCGGAGAGAAACCTGTCGTGAATCGGGGAGTCAGGACAAGTTTAATCCAGTCTGTCGAATTATGGACTTTCAGATCGAACTAAACTCTTTATTCCAATGATTCGGACAACCATATTTCCACTTTTCTTCGCGGGAATCGCTACTTTGGTTTCTGCTGTTTGGGACGAGTTGCCAAAGTTGCCAGATGACTTCACGAAGCCCAGTAGTTGGAGACAAAAAAATTACGGTCAATGGTGTCGGAACTTCACGACGAATGTGTGAGTTTTTTTTAAATCATAGAATTATTTGATTCTTAGTTTTTTTAAACTAAAGTTTTGTACCTCTATTTTTTGTCTTATACTATGAATTTCCGTATTTCTTGAGTTTTTTAAAACTTGCTTTTATTCTGTGAATTATTTTTTAAAATTTTCAGTTAGTCGTAGTAATATCATTTTTCTGGTCTGTCAGAGGCAGGATAATCAAAAAATTAAGGGAAAAAGTTTGGAATCAGGATCTAAACCGGAAAATTTCAAAGATTTCCGAAGTTTCGGAAAATTCTTGTCGAAACAATTCCGGAGAAATTTACAGCAGCATAAACTTTAAAAAACAGAATTGCGGAGATTTTAGTGTTTTGTACAAATTCGTACTGGAACAATTACATAAAAAGTTTATTTTTAATTTCTGCAATTGTGTAATCTTGGAAGAATATCTTAAAAATCTTTGATAAGACTATTTTCGATTTCTGCATTATGACTTTAAAATGAACGCATTCATCAGAAGCTTTTCTTCCGAAAGATTCTAGAATATAATACTGGATTGCTTTCTCCGATAACTTTCTCTTTTTTTATAATATATTATGGCGATTGCAGTCATCATCAATGCCCTCAGGGCTCATTTATCCACTGGTACACCTGTTGCGGACCGGATAATACCGACTGCTGTTTCGGAATCCAAACGTGGTTCTACGTCGTGTTTGGGGCACTTTCGACGGTTCGTTTTTTTTCAAAAACTATATAAAAATCATAAAAGTAAAACAAATTATTCACAAAGTGATATTTTTTGTAGAATTATTCATAATATAAAATTGCTTAAAAAATATTCATAAAACAAAATTATCTACTTAATTATTAATGAAATGAAACAGTTCTTTATAAGATAATTTTTAAAACAAAATTATTCTTTGTAAACGAACATTGATTAATTTCAGGTTGTATTGATTTCTTTCGTCTTCCTGTTGCTTCTCCATTTCGACTTGATTTATCCGAGACAAAAGAAACTAAAAAGCGGGTGTGAATACAATTCTGTGATCCAGAGCTGATCACAGATGGATTTATACGGATAATTTCAGAGAAATTGCCATCATAAATTCTTGGTGCCATGGGTCTCATTATGTAGATAAAAGTTTTATTCAGAAGTACGAAAGAATAAAAAGATTATACTTCAATTTGGAAAGCATTTAAACTAAAAATTTAATTGTAACTTAAGAATACAACAATTAAAGGAGTTAAAAAATAAAAATCGAAACGAAAATATTGAACTGTACGAATAGATGTAAATATAATAAGAATCAATTTGTGTCGTTATCTTTTTATTTTGCCATTGTCCCGTGGTCGAATGATAAAGATTGACCTGAGTAATGCGTCAATCTTCATCAACCTTTTATTGATTTCAATTGGTTTCAACTTTCGAAATCAAAGAGTTAAAAGAATTTTATTTATTTTTATTTATTTTTATTCAAGTGTACACTTGTGCTTTTTGTGATTTGCATTTCGTGGAGTGTCGTGTCGAGCGATAATTCCGCGTTTTTGAACCACCAGCAAACAGCTCACTTTCGACCAGGTCCTTCCTGAACGTTTTTTGGAGCCTGCCGAACGCTTTTAGAATACTCAAACAACAAATTCTGTCTTTTATCCTGACTGGAAAATCCGTGACAAAATACTTTTTAGTAGTTTTATTAGATTTTTCATAAACAAGTCCGGACACATTACATACCCTTGATCTTTCGAAATCACGTGGACCTTAAGTTCTGCAATTTTTGATTTCGAGAAGGCTCTAAAATTTCCGTCGAGATATTTCTTTGAAAATTTGTAAATACCCTTTTGTGATGTGATTCACTGGACATTTTCGGGACCTTGAAACATCCAGTTTTTAGTCTTCATTGAACAATTCAAAAAATCCACGTTGTGATCTAAATTTTTGACGAATATTTTTTTACAATAATGTACTTTTAATTTTTTCAAAGTAATTTAATTTTAAGTATCTAAAATAACTCTATTCCAGGATGGATTCGCATTCCGATTGTTATATTGAACTGTCTAAACATATTTTCGCTCCAGGAGATTATTTAACAGGATTCGTCCACCTCGTCCTCGAAAGGCCATTGAATGTCGATCGGGTTTCTGTCAGATTTTTTGGAAAGTTGGAAACCTTCGCTCAGACAGAAGACGGGAAAAAATATCATGCTGGTAAAACATTTTTCGATCGGACTTTTGAAATTTTGAAGTTCGAAAAACCCACAGAAAATGGAAATCAGAGATCTATTCGAAAGGAACTTGAGGAAGAAGACATTGATTGGGCTTTCAAGGATGTAGTGATTTACAGAGATAAAAAAGAAGCCGAAGTTTTCAGTCACGGATTCCAGGCTGGATCCCATAAAATCCCGATTTCTTATAGACTGCCTTCAGAAGACCTGGTCACTAGCTTCGCAGCCAAAAAGTGTCCAACAACTGTAAAGTACACTGTAACGGGTTATTTCCACTTCGAAGACAGGTTGATTCGGGTAGCGAGATTGAATTTTCCAATTGTGGCCCCTTTGCCTATTTATCCAGAACCCCAACTTCCTGTTGAGAACAAGGTCACAGGGCGTCCCGGAAAGTGAGTCGAATAATTTATTTTTTACTAATAGTTGGGCATAGTCCATTTTGGGAGAAGAAATTTTCATTGATGCACATCTTGATTATTTTTCTTCAGAAATTCTCGTGGATCAGTCGAGCTTATGATGGCAATGAACAAGATTTCGTATTTGCCCACAGAAAAGATCAACTGCAAAATTTCCATCCGGAATAATTGGAAACATTCAATCAAATTCGTTCACTTCAACATCTTGCAAAAGATGATTTCAACAGCTCAGAATCCAAGCACAGTGGAATGCAAGAAGGTAGTCTCTTCGGTGGAACATCCAGGAGTTGGGATATCAAGGGGGTTCAAGAAAATAGTCGCTGGGGAGACTTTTTCTTTTTCTCCAGAATACTATATCCCGGCCTTGATCCCGATAAAAGAAACCCCGAATCTCTTCAAAGTCGAATACTTTGCGAAAGTCCAAGTCGGCAAAGCCCCAAATTGGATAATCGCAGAATGCCTAATCCCCATCAACATCGGAACCCATTATTTCAATCAAGAAGAGACCTCGATGGTCAGAGAAGAGGTCCTTGTGGATCTGAGTACTCCCCCACAGACACCTCCTTCCAACGGAATAACCTTCTCCCCGAATAATCCGTTTTTACGAGAGTTAAGCGTGAATAATTATACATATTAATTATTGTCAGCATTTCCCATAAAGATCAATTACAAATTGACGAAAGATGGTGTGGAAATAGGGGATCAAATTGAGCAATTCTCCAAAATATTTTCAGTATCGTGTTTGTAACCATGGGATTCAATTTTATGTCGGGTCAAGAACAAAAATAGAAAGATGAAAAAACAAAAATAAAATAATTCGAGAGCGAGAATAGGGGTGATTTTTCCTTTTATACCTGGGTTTGTGCTCTTCAGACGTGAGAGGTGAGCTTGAACTCGCTTCCACAATAGAGAACATGTTCGTGCGTGAATGATCACGCTTCTATAATATCATGGATAATCTGCTATGAAAATTTCGCAAGAGAACAAAAATGACTCTTATTTTACTCACTAATTTTTATGTTCTATTACTTCCAAATCAATTTCTTTTATCATCCGTTACTCTGTTTTTTATCATCTTATCTTGTCTTAAACCTCTGATTTAGAGTATTTTCGTGTTTTCTGGAAGTGAACAATTGAATTTTATCATATAAGACGTTGCAACTAAAATAGGGATGTTTCTCCTGGGATTGAATTCACTTAGAGGTCTTTGAACATCTTGCTTTGTTTACGAAATCGGTAAATTACTGGAATCTAATTTTCCACTAATTAGTGTAATTGTTTATGTTTTACAAGGAAGTTCTGCAGGGCTTAAATTAATATGTGGGGAAGTCTTCTATAATCTTTAAAGTTCTAGAAATTGGTAATCAAATTTAATTTCCAGTAACTTTAAACATATTCATTTGCTTTATATTATTTAATGCATCTGCCATAATTGGGAAATCATGTCTCTTATTGGAGATAAAGAGATGAGAGAATTACTTAATACACTCATTCGATTCATCAAATTTTTGGAAGAGGGTAATAGTTCTGAGATTGTTATATTCCTGGAAAGAATTTACAATGTGAGTCTTCAGAAGAGACTAGTACTCAATATGGAGTTCCTGGACAGATGGGTTTTAATTTAACTTCAAAAACGTTTATCCTGGAGTAATGAGATTTATCAACAAGATGTGATGAATTATCAGGATAGATTCCTCTGGACTGAATATTTTCAAAGTGTACAGAACTTTATCGGGTTTGTTTGAACAGGTATCTGCAACTGTATAAGAAGTACCGAACTCGAAGAATTCCTATAATTCTGCTTGGAGACTTCCGGAAACTTCAACTCGGTGGTCCTTATTTGGATGATATGATCTGCGAATGGATTATGGAAGACAATTATCAGTATCCAGTTAACATCTCGACAGAAGAATTTCCAGGAATCCACAAATAGTGGAGAAAAATCCGAAACATGAATTAAAATTTAATTATTATATGTATTTTATTTCATTTTTATGTTACATTGTTAATTTCTTACATCTTCGATAAAAGTCTATGGAAAATCGATTAGATTATGACATGAGAAAGGGATCAAAGCTGAGTATTTCTGTAAAAAGTTTTTCATGAGATGATGCAATTGAGAAAGCTGATTTGGCGCTCGTTAAATGAGGGTTTAGTCTCACAGATTGCAACAATAGTGGCTAGAAAGGATAAATCTTTCCGTTCTCAGTCAACATTCTAGGGCTAGAACCCAACCCTCATCAGTATTTGAGGTATTGTTTTTTATGTTGTCCCTCGTTCCTCCTTTTGTTGACTTATTTGATCAGACATTTGGGACAAAGACGTTCACTTTCTTCGTGTCTTATCAAATAGCATCTGTTTCGCGTTTTTCGTTTATTCTCGGGTTCTTACTTACTGTAATCTAGGATTTTTGTAGAACATCCACTCAAATTAATTCGTCCTATATAGTGTATCGGTAAATTAAAACGAAAAATAATCTTAATTAGT
>VOSG01000112.1:74551-88463 GCA_009761265.1 Halicephalobus sp. NKZ332
TTTCGCAAAAACACGAATAGCTTGGAATTATAGTGTTACTTTATCCTTCACCATTTAATTTTTGATTTTAAAAATTATAATAGAAGTTTCAATTGATTCTTGTTGGATTAATGCTTTTAAAAAGTCGATAAAATTTCGAGTTAAAAAAATTTAAATTAATAGAACATCTAATTTAGTTGAATCCAAAATTAGAGTCATTGGAACATTGAAGGAGTGGTTTCAGGAGCATTTTTAGCAAATTGAGTAGGTGTTTACTCGAGACTTCCAAACCCACTCAGTCCCACCTTTTTTGGAAAAAAAATAGTTGAAATTAATCAAAGATTTTTTAAATTTAGACATTTTTGCTATATACCATTTACTGTTCACTGTAGATTATATATTTTGTTATATAGATCGTATGATGTTCACTATAAACTACACTGTATACTGTAGATTAGTCTCTGTTCAGCTTACGCAGTTTCTGACGAAAGCAGATAATAGATCCAGAACTGTCTACCGAGAGGCCCGGTCAACAGGTATATAGGCTGATAGGCAGTAAAAGGTCTTATCTGTGATCATTCCCCAGCTTCGCCTGTTTTCTGCCTTTAATTTCCCCCGATCGATTTTTCCTCGAGCAAAAATCAAGTATTCTTTCTTATTTCAAATATATTCGAAATTATTTTAAAGAATTAATGAACTAAAGTTTAAAAGTTACTTGAATTTTTTTGAATGAGTTTTTTTTCGAAGGTTGAATGTTTGGAAATTGTTCTAATCCGGGTTATTTCTTTTTTTCTGTCCTTTTGGAGATCAAAATCAAACTTGTTTTTTGAATAGAAACTCAAAATGTTTAATTTTTCACGTTGACCTCTACTGATTTTAGAACTATTTTTTGGAAAGGCAAAAAAATTGTTATTTTCCTTTATACTGATATTTACCTTTATTTTAAAATTATTTCTTTTACAAAAATAAAAAGAAGTCTTTATTTTTTTGTTCTTATTTAAAAAATAATTTTTTGGTTATTTTCTATTCTTGTCAATCACGAATCCATCTTGAGTCATTGTTGATTTTCTAAAATATTCTATTTATCCTTTTAAAACCAATATAAACCGCGCTTTTCACTTCAAAAACAACTCTAAAAAATGACTTAAAAATTGATTCTAAATAATAATTTTAAAATAAAATTAAAAGTAATTTTTTCAGGTCAAGTTCAAAAATAACTATCTAAAATGGGAATAGTCTTCCTGAAAGTAATTCTGTTGATTGTGATGGCAATTGTTGCTTTCCTTGCCGGGACCGTTCCTATAAAACTCTACGAGTTCCTGAAAAAACGGTCGAGGGCAGGAGGCCATTCATCTTTAATAGTCAGCCTCCTTTCTTGTTTTGCTGGAGGTGTCATTCTGGGAGTCTGTCTCCTCGATATGCTCCCCGATGCACAGTAAGTTTATTTAGTCATAATTAATCAAACTAAGGATAAATATTAACTATAGTAAGTAAAAATAAAATAAATATTTTTAGAGAAGACGCAAAAATACTGAGAAAGTACGAAATCTGGGACGATTATCCTTTCCTTGAACTCTTCATTGGAATCGGATTCTTCATTGTCTACTTCATGGAAGAAGTCATTGACAAATTCTGTATCCACGATCATGAGATCGACAGAGAAAGAAGAATGACCGTCACTTTTATACCGGAACAAATTCATCCAGAGGGAAATCTTCCTAATTCTTCAAGCGGAAAACGTCTAGATTACGGTACTACTGGTGGAAAGTCTCCGGATTACGGTAAGAATGAGAGCTTCAGAATACAGCAATATAGACAGTAATTTTTAGATTCCGGTAGTTCAAGTCCAAGTACTCCGGAATACGGTAGTGCCACTTCCAACAGACCCTTGGCGGGGACAGTGTGTTCTGTGGATAAAATGGAGGAACAAGATCCCCTGGAAAAAAGAAAAGCCATGGTTTCTGCTTTCACTCTTGTTTTGGCCTTGTTGATCCATACTTTCCTCGAGGGATTTGCTTTCGGAGTTCAGGATTCAGAAGTCAGTGTGACTTCTTTGTTTTTCGGAATCATTGTCCACAAAGCTTTGGTTATGTTTTCTGTGGGGATGAATTTGACAGAAAAATTACCAGATAGAAAACTTTTGATTTTAATTTTTGTTTTTATATTATCCTTGGTAAGTCCTCTCGGGGGATCTGTGGGACTGGTCATTGAAGGATCTGACATCCCTGAAAAACCAAAAGCTATTGTTGTTACTATCCTTACTTGCTTCAGTATCGGATGTTTTTTCTTCATCACGTTTTTCGATGTAAGTTTTTTTTATCAAAAAATTTTAGAAAAACAACTTTTTTTAGATTCTTGCGGTAGAAAGAAAAAATCAACATAACAATTTACTCCAATGGATCGCTTGTATTTTTGGCTTTATTTGTGTAGCTTTGATGATTCTTCTCGCAGGTCATGACGAAAAGAGCATAGATCCGACCTCCTGTCCTCCCGGGGCCATCGTGAGCACCGCCCAGAGTCAATAACAAATCTTCAGGACCTCTCAAGAAACTCCATAACACCTTCAAGCTTGTCGGGTCCTCAAGTACCTTCAACCTTATTACAAATTCCCCAGGTTCCACAGATTCCTAGGTCCTTCGAACCTTTCATAGCTTCTCTACTTCCTCTAAAATTCCATGTCTTCCAGACCTTGTAAAGTTATGCCCAGATACTCAGCTTTAATTGTTTACAAAATCAACTTTCGACAACTCCTTCACGGGTTGGATCAGCATAATACATTTTATTTAATTCTTTTTATAAAATAAAGGTTGATTTAACATTTATTTTCAAAAATTATCGTAGCAAATCTCGGTGTTTGTTAATTTCGGCAGCAAGCAAAGAACCGGTAAATTATTGGCAATAGAATTGAAGCTAGATCAAAAGCCACAATAACCACAAGTTATATGACCTCAGACTATACAATCATAAGCTGTATAACTAATAGTCATATGGCCATAAGCTATATGATCGTAAGTTATAAAATGATAAGCTATGGCTAGATGAAAGAACTAAGTAAACAGTGAACTTGGAACCAAGCCTTCTTTCGATGTTATCTGTGGAGACAGATTTTCTTTCACCAAGAAGTTTGTTGGGAAGAGGACGAGATTTCCGACAACTTGTTGCAGTTTCACTTTCGCCATTTCTGGGCTGTAACTCGCCATCGGCATCTCTTTGGACCAATACCGAAGTTCGTCGAAGTTCTCGACCTAAAAAAAAAATAGAAAATAACTAGTTATCTCAACATGAATTCCTAGAATTTTGTAATCGAAGATAAAAATTTCAAATTATTTCTTAGAATATCCATAATTTTCAAGCAAACATACCAAGTCTGTGGGAATAACTCTAAAAACTTCTTCATAGATTTTTGTATTATCTTTCGCAATCTTTGACCAAACATCCACAAAGAAGGCATCAGAAACGGGATCCTCAACATTGATTTCAAACTCTGGATCTGAAGGATGCAAAACTCCATCCAAGATCCCTAGATGTTCTTTCATCAATCTTTTCCTCAAAGAACTTGCGAATTTTCCTGCTTTATAAGGTTTTCCATCCATTGTTCCCGGAACGAATTCTTTGTCTGTAACGACTATACAAACTTCGCTATCTCTATTTCCTGCCTGGGATCTGTCGTTTATATTGGCACTTCCTATAATAGTGTGGATGTCGTCTACGATCATCAGTTTACAATGGACATATATCAATTCGGTGACTAATTTTCCACAAAGTTCGTCATAGGTTCTTAGAGCACCAAAAGAAATAAATTTCCAAGGATCTGTTACTCCGGCATTCTTCAAGCATTCCAACAAAGAATGAGGTCCTCTGGATATGGATAAATAAGTATAATGTAAAACTGCCAAGAGAGCTGAATACTGTGTATTTTTTAAATCTCCTTCAAAGCCCGGCAACAACGGAACAATAACGTAAAGTCGGAAATTTTCTCCATCTCTGAAATAAATTTTTAAATTAGTATAGAAATCAAAAATAACATCTTCACAAAACTGCGATTAAAAAAATACCTGTAAGCTCTGATTATTCTATCACAAAGAGTTTTGCAGATTTCGTTCGTGACGTCCACAGAGTTGATCATGGAAACGAAGAATTGATTTTCGATATAAATATAATGTTTGGAATTAGCAATCAAGGAAAGATAGGCTTGCTGAATCGAGGCTTCTGTTTTATCTATCAAAGTAGACCAATTTGAGACAGATCTGACAACTTGGACCTCAGCGTTGTAAGTGTCTTTCGTTAAGAAGACTCGGGGAACTTTAATCCAGTCATAGGATTTTGGAAGAAGATAAGGATAGTTGTTGTTGTCCTTCAGCTTCTCACTCTGAAATTGATTTATTTTTACAATCGAAATCAATAAAAGTAATGTGATCTATTTTAGCAAAATGTGAATAAAAATTCTTTTTCCATCAAAAATACAAACCTTAGTTGCATTCCATCTCTGGATAAAATGCCTTGCAGCATCTCTTGCAGCTTCTCCGTAAGTGACAGCATGGATATCGTGCCAGGGCATCCTCGGAATCTGGTATCTGTCCGTGAAGTCAGTAAAAGCATCATGGACATCCACAAAGTCTCTGTGAACATAATTAACATAATCTTTTCCAGGAAAAAGTTTTCCTGCTCCTTCGAGTCCACTCATGTCTACAGTAGCCTCCTGAGCTTTGTAATAGTTAACCAGGTACTCTTCTGTCAAGTCTTCGCTTTCCAAGGCATATCTCCATCTTTTCTTGACTCTATTCGTTTTCAAATTTGCAATCACTCTTCTGACGACGTTCTTATTTCTGGATTCGGTCGCTGTCAATGGATTTGACGAAGATGGTTTCGTCGAATGAATATTTTGTACCGCATTTGGATTTTTTACAGCAATTTGAACCATAGCTGTTCCTTTCGGCACTTCTCTAGATTTACTTTCCAGATCCGATAAGTTGATTTTTTCTTTCGTTGTGGATTTATCTTTCAATGAGGATTTATCTTTCAATTTAGCATCATCTGGAATCGGTATTGTTCTTTTCGGCTTTCTCTTCCAAGCTTTCAAAATATTCGAGGCCGGATCTAGATTTCGACCTTGGGGAATATCAGAATCCTCTGCTGAACTTTGTCCCGATATTTCTATTACAGTAACATTCGATGAATCTTTCGTCTGAGTTTTTCCCTTTTGGCTTTCAGAATTTGCACTCGACGAATCTTTCTGGATATTCATCAACCTCCGAATTCCAGAAACATTGCCGGACGAATCTTTTTGAGTAATTTTCCACTTTTTACTTTTCGGAGTTGTGTTTGGAGATTCATTCTTCTGTGAGATTTTCGTTATCTGACTTCCTGAATTCGTACTCGATGAATCTTTCTTCTGGATGCCTTTCCATCTCTCACTTCCAGAAACCTTCGAACTTGAATCCGGGGCTTCTTCCTCCACAGTATCATCTCCAGAAACTTCAATTGTTGTCTTTCCTTTTTTCTGCGAAGTCTTTCCTAATTTCTTCATCCTAACAACTTTCCCTACTTTCGCTTTCAATTTCGATGGTTCTTTTTCCTTCTTAATAACAAAAATATCCTCGTCAATTTCATTTCCATGTTCATCCAAGAATTTCTGAATAACATGTCTTGTTTCCGGCTTCTTTTTGTTGTCTGCAACGTCATTAATCATCGACGAAGTAGCTGCTTGAACCGCTGCCGCCAGACCACTAGCAATATTGAATTCATCTGTTCTTTTCGGTGCTATTTGTATAGATCCCAAATCTGTCAGAACATGTCTATGATCATCCCATCTTCCATAACAAAGATCTATTCCTCCAACAAAAGCTATCAACTGATCTATAATAAACAGCTTTTCGTGATGAGCCCACATGAAAGTTCCTGTCCCGACATAGTGATCCGGATGTCTCATGACTTTTATGTTCGGATGCAATCCTTGTAAAGTTCTTTTTGCATAGATACTTTGAATCGTTAATGCCATTTCCACTTCTTTATACAATAAGACGAAAATTCTTACTCCTCTTTCTGCTGTTCTTTTCAGAATCTGATCTAATCTCCATCTGTTTCCTTCTGCCATCGGTCTTTTCATATAAATTTCTGGACAAAGCCACCAATCAGCAATAAAGATTTCTTCTCTGGCAAGTTCTATCATAGAAGCAACTCTTTCGAAATATATCCTAGCATCCACAAACCATTGACATAAACTATTTTCTCTAACAGGGAAAGATGATCCAAATCTCTTTGGTTTCAACCATATTTGTCCTGTAGTTAGAGATACTCTTTGTATTGTACTTTTCCAGAAAACAGAATCATCTATCTGTTTGCATTTCATGTGCAAGACGCTGAAAAATTTTATTTAATAAAATCGATATTTTTTTTGAAAATTAAATGTCAAGGTTCAAGATCAATTTCTGAATTTCTCTCATGAAACATCATTATTGGATTTGTATAAAAGAAAATGAGTAATACTTAATTTAATTGAGAAAATTAGTTTAAGAACATAGAGTTGTTCATAGGAAAATTATCTTTTTAGAGATTATCAAATTTCTTAATACAAAGAAATTAAATTTCGACAAAGAAAATTCAGAATTAATCATTTCTCAAAGAAATCCAATTTAGAATTTTAATACAAATAAAATAAAACTTACTGTTGTTGATTCGAAATTATGAACTCCTTTTCATTTTTCAAACTCGCCAATAAATCTTTTGGGTTAATTTCGAAACCTTCATCCATCAACAAAACCAATCTTATTTGTTCATTATTGGGATTCATGTAACAGCAATACGTATCTTTCACAATCAACCATCGTTTCCCCCACGGCAAGAAGTATCTTACACAACATTGTTTTATTCCGACATAAACTCTGCCTCCTCCAGGTCTCTTCTTCAGATCTCCTTCTTTGTATTTTCCTCCGATTTCGTTTATGAAAGAAAATCTCGAGATTTCCAGAAATTCCGCAGTTTCGTGGTAGTTCCTGTTCACCGGGATGCTCAAAACAGACCTCAACCAAGCTTCTAGCTTATCCTTTCTTTCTTGAATATGATCTTCTGAAACCATTGAATCCGGAACCATGGGGAAATGAGGGACATTATGGTGTTTCGTTCCTGGTATATATTTCACATGATCATACTTTTCGTTTCTTTGAAGTTCATCTGTTTCATCTGCCGAGGATGAATCTGGACTTTTTGGGCTTTGTGGTGTTAAAACTTGATTTTTTGCTTCTTCTAGAGACATTTCTTTAAACTCATTCGTTTTCGAAAGATTATGAGTAACATAAAAGGGTTGTTCTTTAAAATTTTCATCATCGTCATCATCATCTTCATCTCTGGAATATTTATATGGACATCCGTCTTTGTGTTCTCTACCGTAAAAAGTGTTAACAGCATCTTCCAAATGTCTCTGTGTTCTTCTCAATGGAGCCTTGATCCTCTCCACTGCCCTGTGAGCGAGAAGTTTGTTAGAAAGAAAACTGAAATCTTTGTATCTCTTTTCTATTTGCCATTTGAATTTTCCATGTTCCAATTGAATAGTGTAAATAAAAGGATTCAGGAGACTGTAAGTTCCAACATATTTTTTGACACTGATTATCTCTGCATCGATAGGTAATCCGGGAATCCAGTAGCCGTTTTTCCTGAAGTCATCTTGAGATTCGTAGACCGAACTGTAGGGAATGTATCCTGAAAAAATCGATGTGAATATAAGTAAACTAATTTTAAAAATTGATATAAAAGTAAAAAGTGATGAACATAAAAAATAAACTAATGCAGTAAATCATGCATAAGTAGTAAATGTAAAACTAGTATAAAAATCAATAAATGTAGAGAATGACATAAAAGAGAAACTAATAAATAAAGAAAGTGATATAAAGAAACTAATAAATATAGGAAATGACATAAAAACTGATAAAAACATAGAAAAGAAACCTACCTCTTTTTCTTCTAGGAGATGTCGGGTGGTCCTTGAAACAGTTACATTCGAAATTTGGATCTTCATCAAAGGAAATGATTCCGCCGTTCTCATCTATCCTCTCCAAAGTATTTTCAGGATCCATATTGAATCAGTTGTTTTCCATCTGAATCAGGGATTCAATTCTTGTTTTCTTTATCTTTACTTAAAACATAACGTTGTTGATCGAAACACAAAGACAGCTGGGGTTAAACCTGAAACCGATAAATCTTGGTGAAAACCAAATGTTGTCGCTCGCAAGAAATTTGGAGTAAATCCACTTTTTCGAAAGAAAGACAATTGATAAATTTCTTCTTAAATCGACAATATTGAAATAAAATTATTGAAAATAGAATAAAAATAAAAATTCTACCACGAAGACATCAGATTAATATAATTAAATCACTGTTGGTGGAATAAGAAAGGATGAAAACTTCCGTTTTCATGGAAAACAATAGCCCTACTACAGAAGCATAATTCGAGTTAATATAATCAAATCATTTTGGCAAAGAGTGAATCAATGAAAACTTCCTTTATTCCTTGAATAATAAGAATGCTAACAAGAAAACATTATTCGAAATAATATTCTCAAACTATTTTTAGCGGAAAACAAATAAATAAATTCTTCCCCATCGAAAACAACAATTTTACTACAAAAACATCATTCAAGTTAATATTCTTACATAATTTTTGGCGAATTGAGAATGAATGCTAATTTTCTTCGAAAAAAATATTCCACCACGAGCATACTACTTTTGGCATTTTTAAACTGCTTTTAGTAAAACACGGAAATATTTTCTTTTTTTCGTTAAATGTCGCCACACACAGGGAAATCGATTAATGATAGAAATAGGAACCGAAAGAAAAACCGATTTTTATGTTATCGGTTGATATGGGTCTAGATGCATAGATGTACAAGGGGTCTATCTTTAAATGCTCCAAATAAATAAAAAGACAAATATTTAAAATCGAATAAAAATAATTCTTAGGGAATAAATTTAAATTATTTTATTGGAATAGTTTTAAAAGTTTACAAAAAAAAAACAAATATTTCTAGGCAAATAAATGACACACACAAAAATCAACAAACAATCGCATTCAGAGACCAAAAGGCGTCACAAGAATGAAATCACGGCTGAATTATACTATTAAAAAAACCAGAAATGTGTGTTGTTAAAGAAATGTCTCAAGAAGAAACATTCGAGACTTGAGAAATACCAATTTGTTATTAAATTATATTTAAAGATTAGGAATAGGCGTTAGTAAGGAAATACTTCGGAACGGAACTTTAAAATTCCAAAATAAATTGAGTTTTTGATCAAGAATTAGTAACTAATTATCTCGACACGACTTTTCGACAAATTAAAATTCTTAATTCCATATATTGATTACGTATTAGACTGTTTAGAAAATGGATTTTAGTTAAAGGATATAAAATTTCACAAGGCTTTAATTTTAAAAAATCGAAATTCTTTTTCAATCTCAACTTCAGTGGGAAAATTTGACATTTAGAAACATTTTACCAAAAAACGGATCCACAGAAAAAAACTCGATTGATTAGAAAGGAAAAATTGCTTTATCTTTCGTTTTTTCACTACAAAAAACATAAAGTCTAGCCTAGTAGTTGACAAAGTGATGAAAGAAGTTCAACAAATAGTTATATTTTAAAAAATAAAAAAGAAGAACAGGTGCAAAAACATTTCAAGCTCAAACTCAACAAATCAATTCTCAAAAAATTCAAGATTTCAACAATAAATAGTTACATAACAAATACAATAAAACAAAGAAGAAAGAGTTAATCGTCATTGTACAAGGAATTATTTTTAAAAGGAAAATAAAAAAATTGGTGAATTATATTCTTTTTTATTTTTTCGCAAATTTTCTTATATGCCGCTCTCTCGGCCCGGCCGCATCCCTTTGGAAAA
Source organism: Halicephalobus sp. NKZ332 (assembly GCA_009761265.1). Lineage (NCBI taxonomy): Eukaryota > Metazoa > Nematoda > Chromadorea > Rhabditida > Panagrolaimidae > Halicephalobus > Halicephalobus sp. NKZ332. Next base: position 84,419 of record VOSG01000112.1, read on the forward strand.
AGACAAACAAGTTTGTTTCGAGCGAGGGAAGGCTGGGTTTTCCTGACGAGAAAAGGCCGAAGTGACAATGCTGACTTTCGTTTTTCTAAATCGACACTTCCCTGTCCTGGTTCCAGCAGTGATTTCACTTATATTCTTTAGTATTTATCCTCGAAAATGAATCATACAATCATATAACTATAAGAAAGAAAAATTTATCTTTTTTGAAAATTGTCCTAACACGAATTTCCAACGAATGTTTGTCTAGTTTCAGAAGTGATTTCTGTTTCGTTATTTATTCACATCTTTTCTTGTTTATTTAAAAAAATCATACAATGGTAAAAAAAGAAAACAATGTTTTTTGTGGGATTATCTCAACACGAGTCGTTGAAGGTTTTGGGTATAAAAAAAGAAATTTTTTTCTAAAACGACACTTTTCCACTTTGTCTCTAAGGGTGATTTCAGTTTTGTTATTTATTTACATTTTTGCAAAAATTGCAAAATTGAGAAACAATAAAAATTTCTACGAATCATCTCAACAAGCAATTTTCAGAAACCTGAAATCTTGAAAGATTCTAATTTTAAATTTAAAGGAGTCAGACAGTAACAGTGTCTTCAGAGTCCCAATCGAAGAAATCCTTTAAATTTTCCTGTTTTTCCTGATTTTCGTGAATTTCTGGACCTACAGGGAACTCGTATCCACTGAATACGGTATCTCCCCCGGGACTCTTCGGATCAGAGACCCATTCCAGGTACCCATAGTTAAAAGCTTCGGATTCCAATATGGAAGTGAATTCTGTCCTGAGGTTGACGAAGGTCGGTCTGTCGTCGGGACTTGTTTCCCAGCATTTCAACATCATTTCTGACCTAAAAGTCTTAATTTTACTTTTGTCCAAGAACTTTAGTATTCTCGATCAACAATTTTATCATTATCTTTGATCTAAAAAGACATCCTGTTGGTTTTAATGTTGTAAGGATTAAAAATAAAGATTTTAAAATTTTCAGAATTTAATACTTATCCATGTGTATATTTTCCACTACATTTTAGAGGATTATGATAAAAAAAACTTGCAATTCATCTGGAGTCCCATTAGGAGGTTCTAGTCTGCCCCCTGTCCTGACGAACTCGAGCATTTCTTCGTTGGAAAGGGTAGAGTAGGGAATAATCCCACAGGAAACGATTTCGAAAATTAAAATACCAAAAGACCAAACGTCTGACTTTTCGGAAAAGAGTCTGTCCAAAATAGCTTCGGGACTCAGCCACTTTATCGGAAGTTTTTTCGTCACAGATCCAGCGTAGGTATAGGATTGATCGCAATTGCAACAAAGTCCGAAATCCGTTATCTTCACCCTCAAATCCGGGGTCAAAAGAACATTCCTTGCAGCGAGATCTCTATGAACAAGTTTTTTCATGGAAATATGGATCATCCCGTTGGCGATTTGCCAGAGAATTTTGTAGATGTCTTTTATCGGGGGCATTTTTGAATGAGTTTCTCTGAAACTTTTTGACCATTTGAGCAGGTCGGATTCTACGAGTTCGAAAACAAGACAAGGAAGTTCCCTCGCCATTGTCCAACCGAGGAACCCGCAGATATTCGGATGGTACTCCAAGACCTTCATCACTTCGATCTCTTTGTTGATCTGGTCCGAATCCATGAAGTTATAGCAGAGCGACGCCTTGACAGCCACATGACATTTCGTGAAATGCTGTGTCTCTAGTCTCGGGATATTTTCGGATAAAGGTGATTTTGTCGACAAAAAAGCTTTGTATATTGTTGCCGAAGATCCTCTTCCCAAAATATTTGTAAAGTTGATGGAAATTCCAGAAGCCGGAATCCTCCAATTATCGAATTGAGTGAGATTTTGGTGAGTTATCTCCGTCATTATTTTCGAAGTCGAAGTTATAGATTCCGTGATTCTGTATTTCGAAAGATTCGTTGACGAAATCCGCGTCGTTCTTCTTGTTAAAAAAGTTTTGAAGCTTCTGATATAACTTAGTTCCGAAAGAATAAACATTGTTATCAGAGAAAAAGCAACATAGGAAATCAGTATGATTCCTATAGTGAGCCAATCCGACTGAGATTTGTGATCTGAAAATCTTTCCGGAGGAAGAAGTTCGACAGAATCTGTTTCTTGTTGACATGGTCTGAGGGAATTCACGAAACTGCGATTTTTGAAATCTCCCACAAACACATGGGAAGCTCTCAAGGTGGCGTTTTCTGGAGAAAAAATCACCGAAGTCACTTGTTCGAAGATTTCCTCTTCGTCAATGATATTTTTCTTCGACGAGTAGATATAGACTTCCAGATGATTTTCCAAGGAGTTCGCCATGACCCCAGCGGAACTCATTGCAGTGATCATACAAGTAGGGTAGTCGTCTATTAAGTAGAAATTGAATTGCTCGAAATCCTGGTCTTGAGTAATCCAGTCAACAAATCTGGAGTAGAAGTTTTCTTTACAAAGATGATCTGTCGGTTCTGAAATTAAAAGTTTAAATTAATATTTCTTTAGTAAAATAAGAATAGATAAAAATCTTTTTTCATTGAAATAAATTTCCTTACGATGATGAGTATTTGCTATCAGAAGCAAGGGAAAGAGAAACCTAAAATAATCCATCGTATAGCTTCCCAAATTCGGGATCGGAAGCAATAATTCCGCTTGGTAGTTAGAATAATGGACGAGTAAAGAAAATTGGTAGTAGTCTGTTATGTTTGAAAGTTGACAGAGACTGATGTCGAAAATATTGATGAAAAAACCTAATAAATCCAGGTTCTCATCTTTCAATTCAGCGAACATCCTCACTGTAGGAGAGTAGGAGTCATAATCGTAATCTAAAATTAATTTGTTAATTACAATTAGATTTGTAAAAAATTGTTTTTTGTAACAATAGTTTTTATTACTGAACCTACCTATGTATTGATTCAGATAAAGCTCGCTAGCCTCAGTGTAGTTGAAGTTGGGACTGGATTTGTCGAAAACTTGGATGGGGATTTTTGATTTTTCAAGATCTCCTGGAGGAATGAAACTTCCATTGAGGACGAAGAGACTGACAAAGGTGGTGTTCATCCCGTCCATCATGGCACCTTCCAGATGTCCGTAGATATCCGGATAAAAATAATTAGAAAGAATAGCGATTTGTTTTTTCATAATTTTTCCTGAAGAATTTCCTTGGAGTGTTACGATCTCTACGGAAATAGAATCCAGTTGCCATTGTATGTCGACGAAACCATTTTTATTCAATGTCAGGTTGTATAAATAATTCGTGAAATACGATGAATTCACGGTTTTTTGGATTTCTGCAGTTGTGTCAGAATAATTCAAAAACTTTTCACTTTCTTCCCCAAAGAAAATTAAACAGGGGAAATTCTGGATCTGCGGAAGACAAGAAGAGCAAGAAGATTGGATTTGGAGGTAAAAATCAATTAATTCCTTTACTTCTTCGATTTTCGTCGTATTCAATACCGTAATCAGGACATAAGCACTTTGGCTAGAAGAAGTTATTTTCCCACATTCGACAAATAGAATAAAAGATAGAAAAATGAACAGAAAATTAACGAATTTCATCATCGAGGTTCAAAACAATAAAAAAACTTTTCATCGTCTGTATAAATCCGTAAAACGACAAAAAATAGTTCTCTTTACTTTCCTTAGTAGTCATCTGGGAGAAAAGCTTATCAAAATTTTTCTTTCTTCTTTATCTTTATAAGCTTAAAATCGCCTTCCGTTTCCCCCTTACCGGTCATCGATCGTTCTTGCTCAGAGGATTATAGAAACCGAAATCAACATTTCCATTAAATTACGTCAGAATGAAATTCCGGGATCTTAAATACCTAGTTTTCTCTCCAATTCGAGGAATATTCTAGCTATGAAGATCAAGAACAATATTCTTATGAAATTTTTCCAAAATAAATTTCCAGGATAAACACGTGAATCTTTCTTCAAATAGAGAAGTATTTCAGTTAAGAAAGTCAAAAACAATGTTTTTATGTAATTATTTTGAGATACATTTTTGGAATTTCTCATATATTTCTAAAATAGTTGATTTAAGACAATGATTTACGACCAC
>VOSG01000113.1:0-88285 GCA_009761265.1 Halicephalobus sp. NKZ332
GGTTTAATTACCCAAGTTTGAGGTAAACATTGAATTCCGCTCTTGAGCAATCTTGTGGCGAGAATAGCCTGAAATTTTGGAATGCTCTTCTAGGAGAGCCTATAAACAAAATAAAACAACTGAACTTTGTTGTGTTTCTCATGTCTAGTCAGACTCGGACTTTTTTCCGTTTCTCGACTGAACACCAGTCTGCGATCATGAAGTCCGACATATTGTTCCGTCCCTTGGACCGCAACTGAGATGTTCTTGTTAACAGGAGTTGCTTTCCGAAATAGCAGCATTCTGAGTGCTAATGACAACATGTTTTTTACCACGAGTCTGCAGAACGCTACTTGACTGGATTGTTAAGGAATTTGTTTCGAACCGGAGCACTCATGTTACTGCAATATGGAGTAGATCGCGATGGTGTTCGAAGCAGAATACTGAGGACGCAATCCACATAATTCGTCTTTAATCTACGAGTTTTCCGCATTGACCAGGTCTTCCGAGTTCTGTGGTACCTTTAACGCCTCAACTAGTTCAATTTAATTCGAACATCGGTGCTCTACTCTCCCATTAGAAGAGATCACTTAAACGATTCCGAATTGACTTCCAATGTCTTCTGAACATAGTCAAGAGCGCCCTCGTTGTCGAATTTCATAGAAGTGGATAGTTTCCGAAAGCTCAGTTTTAGCGAAAACAACCAAAAACGTCTTCTATATCTTCGAGTGCAAACCAAGATTCAACATGTAGACTTCAATGCTTGTTATTTGGGTGGTTCCTAAATAAATCCCTCATATACGACATGTATGATCATGAGCATGGTGTCTTCTCAAACGTCTATAACGAGAAGCCATACAAAAAAGAACCACCTACGACTCAAAGGTAATCGCTTCTGCAAATAAGTTAGATCCTCTTAATGAACGAATGAATCTCCGGAATGCAATACGGTGACAGCAAAAGACTGAGATGAATTTCACCAGAGTTCCTGGATCTTCTTCGTAGGCTTATCAATCAGCTGTGAATACAGATTTCCATCTCGACAGACTTGGGGATCGGTAACTTCTACTCAAAAAGATAAAAACGAATTCAATACAGCAACTATCACAAAACTCTTCCATCCTCAATAGAAATACTGCAGTTTCCCTGACCCTATCATTCTCAAACTCCTATCCTTAGGAAAACTGGTTCAACCTTTGATGAATTAGGTCTTTCACTGTACTTATTCTACATAACAGCTTCTACACAACATTTACATGTCCACAACTATTATCTTCTGAGGTCTTTGGTTTATTCCCATTTCTCCCACGGAGATAATCCGAAATCTGGACAAATAAAACAAGATCATTTGTCGCGAAACTTGGACTTGTAGTCAAGGCTAACAAGAACAAGGTTATTTCGTTATTAAAAACTCGACACTGTACAATTAAAAATAAAGAAATTCTCCATGAAGGTGAAGCAGTCGGAAAACGTTTAACGCAAATTCTGGGGACTAGGATTCTGATGCTACGAAAAGGATGATATGAGGAATCGATGCAGGAAAGCAACCGGCGAGGTCCTGTGATTTTCTTCAATTGGGCAGCTTCCCCAAGCGCTTCAAACGCACTAAAAAACAAAACTGAAACACGTACGGTAACGACAACTTACATCTTTCGTAATTTCTTTCCAGAGCTTCAGCGACCCTGTGCCGGGCCTCCATCGACTGGAACGCCACTCCAACTCTGAGGATGTTCTCATTTTCTTCCACGCTCATCATCATGTCCATCTCAATCTGATTGCCCAACACTGATTGTCTCTGAAAGAAGATTAATCAGTCATCTGACCCCTGTCAGACATTTTCAAAAACTTTGTTCCTGGATCAGGTCAATTGACAGGTCAGAAGGCTCATCAATTTCGACGTACTGACTTTTAAAGCTGCCATCCAATTGACAACTTTTTTCTTTTTGGTCTTCGAAAAAAGATTAATTTAAGCTCATAAATCAAATCCTAGATTTCTGTTTTGCACAATATTGTTAATATTGTCGAAAAATAATAGAATTCGATAATAAAAAACTACTTTTTAAAACTTAAATCCGATCCTATTTCTGAGGGTTCTTGTTCAAAATTAGTCGCTTGACGAATTCGTCAACGGTCTTTTGCTATCGGTGGTTCGAATGCCTCGGGAGAGCCCTTTCTCGATCCGATCCCGAGTGCGTCACATGACAAACGTGAAAAGCGCTTTTTTTTCAAGAGTCTGGCCGGGTTAGAGGTTAGCCCCCACTTGCAGCTCTCAAGAATAACTCAAGCTTGTTCCTAGCACTGTGTATTAATCGACCAGTTTTTCCCGGAAGACTCAAAACAAAAATTAATAAAAGTAAAAAAAAACAAACCTGATTTGCAGCACGAAATTCTACCACTGATTGATTTTTCAATGCTGCTCTTAGCATTTTGGCAAGTAATTCCGGGGAAATATAGTTGGATTCAACGTTGATTACTTTCAATGAAGTACTTTCTTCAATCAAGTCAATAAGTCCCTAAAATTAAAAAACTCAAAACAAATATTAAACGTTTTCAAATTTTAAAGTTCTAGTCTTGTTTGATTAGAAAGCATAAAAAATCAAACACATATTTCTACTTTAAAAAAGGTTTAGTGGTTTCATATTACCACCAAGTGACAAAAGTAAAAAAGGAACTAAAAGCACTCACCCTTGCCTCGGCATCCCCGATAGCAGTATTCGACATACAAAACTTTTCAATATGTTTCGAGCCCCTCGCGGCTTCAATCAAGTTTCTGATTCTTTCTTTGGAGACTCGCTTCATGTTGTTAATATTCACCTCGACTAAAGAAGAATCGTTGCCTTCCAACTTCTGTATGCAAGCTTCCACATCAGTCTCGTTTTCTCCTTCATCCGGAACAATTCTCGGTTGATATGCTTTGACGACGTTGTTGAAAGATATTCCCGTCTCATCGTCTTGACCTTTTCCTTTCAGAGCATTATAGTATTGTCCTTGGTTCAAAACATTATGCATTCCCAGGATACCAGCAAGATCGACAAGATCTTTTTCTGGTGCATCTACTAGCATAGTGTCCAGCTCATCTTCTGCATCAATATCGAGCTCAATCGGCATCGGTATTTGTTCATCCTTTTTGGTTCCGTTTCCAGATGGCGAATCCTCTTTGGGTTCAAATACTTTTCCTGAAAAAAAGGATTAACAAGGGTTGGATAGAGTGGTCAAAAAACAAGTTTGGTTTCCTTGGAGTTAAGATCTTGAACAAATATAGAAAAAAATAAAATCTAGATTTCAAGCTCGAAAAAGTTTTCATCGGTGTAAATATGGAGGTCACGAGTGAGCGGTACGTCTCGTGAAAAGCAATATTAATATAACAGTATAATAAATAATGCAAATAAAATATCAAAAAAAGATATACAAGAATAGCAAAGTAGAAGGTAATATTTACCTCGTTTCAATCCAGGACTGTAAGGCACTGCTTCTTGCCAGTCTGGTTCACTCTTGGCCGTGTCCTCAAGGTGTTTCAGGAGATTATCTCTATGATAAGGACCTGTAGGATCTTTCGTTGTCTGATCTTTGCACCGTTGAGAAGGAGGTAGTAAAGAATTCTGGAAAAAAATTAATCCATAGAAAATCGAAGAAATGTCAAATTGCAGCAAAAATCAATAAGTTTGCTTTCTAACGAAAAATAAAACCAGAAAGTCATCGAAAATAATCGTTCACACGGTTTGCCGAAAGAAATAAACGTATAAAATGATAAAATATTTTCCATCGTAGAAATAAATAAAGAACCCCCGGATGGTTTTCTCGTTAAACCATCGTCAAACTCTGGAAATTCATATAAAATCAACTTACATCAGGATCGAAATCGTTGTTCAAATCCTCCAGCTCATCTACCGAGAGCTTCCCGAGGAGGGCTTCGATATCGTTATCGTCGAATTCTCTGAGATCTTTCCCATACAGCTTCATCCCGCCGGCCCCAGGCTGGGTTCTGGAAGCCGGCGGAGCCGTGAGCGTAGTCTCCTCGGCATAGTAGCTAAAATTTTTAGATACCGGAATCATGGAATAATATAATGCAAAATAATTCTGGCAGTTGCTTGGGGAAAACAATTATTGATACAATTTTACGTGAGCTCCTCCTCAAAGAAGATTCGCGTGTTGCGCGAACAATATCGAGGAAGATAAGTAAATAAAACTGACAGCTGGGGTCTGTGCAGCTGGGAGGAGGGATCCAAATTCGAATTTAAGAAAAGACTCACTCGCTCTTGCTCATCTCGGGCTGTCCTTGCGCTAGTCCTTCAAGTAGAGTCGTCTTGCCGATCCAGCTGAAAACACGTGTGATCAATAAAAATAATCACGAAACTTCTTCAGCACGTAGGGAACTATAAATTGATATATGAATCTGCGCTTCCCGACAAGATTAAGATGAAATTAAATTCAAAAACGAATAAACAAAACATGGAGCAAGGAAAAAGTTATTGATTGATCGGGTGGGTCGTTTGCAAAACGGCACCCGGGAAGCTTCCCGAAGTGTGTTCACTTTTTCGCAGGCAAAAACTGCCTCGCCACCTGTCGATTCAAACTGTTTATCAGTCGGGACAGACACTTTTTATAACAGCTTATAAAAGAAAAAACCGTAAACAGTCCATGGAAAATTGATTGAATCATGAGATCTCAAGAAACTCCATCCAGAACGTCGACTTGCATAATTTGGTTCTTTCCTCTTGCCGAGCCCTCCTTTCAATGGAAACGTTCGTCCTTCCAGATCAAAAGTGAAGGATTTTGAATGGAACAAACATCATGACAAGTGCCTTTGGACTTGTCTCATCTTGGAATCTGTGACAAACAAAATATCCGACAACTGTCGTCGAGAAAGAGGTAACAAAGACGATTCAGGTGGATCCTGTTTGTCCGGAGGAAAAACGCATCTAATAAATGACCGCTGGCCAAAAGACATTCTTACCATTCGGAGTAATATGATAAGACGACTTGTTTGGCCTTTAATTCCTCCCTGGAATAAAAAAGGGAAAATTTTACTTTTTCACCCCAATTTCGTCCATTCCTGGCTTTTCATGTACAGATATATCTACTTTCCCAAAATAGATTCTCCAAACCAAACTAGTGAATGGTTGAGGGAACGTATTAATGCCATGAAAACTTTGGAGGAAACGGAAATTCTCTGTCCAATTAATTTGTCCGAAACCGTTTCTTTCATCTTCGGCGGTCGATTCAATATTAATCTTGCGGGAAAACCAGACCAACATTGTGTATTTATAATTTGATGGAGCCAGCTCGCGCCATTGTCTGGAAAAGCGATCTTCAATGGCACTGGGGGCAAGGGTGCTAAGCGGTCTCGAGAGGCCGGCCGTCGCCACGGGCAGGACAGAGCAAGACGGGTGATTATAACGCGTCCACATTTGCCGCGCAGCTTTATTGACCAAATTTGCTGACTCGGTGCTTCCCAAAATTGTCTTCGAGAAAGCTGCTGAATCTTGTTCTTGTCCACCCACAAGTGTTCAGCTTCCTGTCGACCAGCTTTCCTCCCCAAGGATCTTGAATAAAGCACATTTACGCCAACTTTGCCAGTTTTGTCTTGGTCCGTTTCATATTGTTCACGTGCATGCTACTTTTTTGCAAAAAATTCCTGAAATTGGCCCTTTCGTGTTCTCGAAGCAGGGTGTTCGAGTAGGCTATTGGCGAGGTTATTAATTCTAGAAATTTATTTGTTTTGTATTATTCCCGCTGTTCTCGCGAGTTCGAATAAGTCACGATATACTCAAGTCTGTTTTCCAACCGAAGTTGTTCGGATAGTGACTGGAAGTACTGGCTAATCGTCAAAAGTAGACAATATCTGGGTTTTCTATGTAGAGACTGACTTTGGATAACGACTGGGAAAGGATTTACCGTGGAAATTAAACACTATCCAGATGACTGCTGTATGTTTGAATAATGACCGAAAAGTCGTCGTTCCGGAAGTCACTATCCATAACAATTTTCCGTCGGAAATTACTCGCTATTTTCCTGAACACCGGGAAATGTCTTTGAACCCAGTCACTTTCCCATGTCTTACTATCAATCAACTATAGTGACCTGCAGTTTGTAAAGTCATTCATTTTCCACTACATTTCATAACATCGCTGCAACCAAAGTCCGCCAAAACGGAACTCCATTGTTTTCGCAGGTTCCATTCAGAGTGCTTCCTGAGGCAAGAGGACCCATATGCTTCTTCTTGAAGCCGTGAATAAGCGCCGACGACGTTCCTTCATTTCATTGTCTAAATTCAAGCCAATGCCAATTTTTCCATTCTGATCCATGTTGTACTTTTCTAATCCCAGCGACCAAAGGCTTCAGTCTTCATTTTTTATACTAATCCCCTTGTTCCCTTATTTTCTTATTCGGTAATTTGTCTTTTTATGGAAAACTAATAATTGTCTTCGAAAATGGCAAAAAAATCGATTGGCGCTTTTTCGTTGCGCAAGAGCCGCCGTTCCGATTTTAGTCCGGAGTCACTAGACGGATTTTTTCGAAGATGTTCGTAGTTTTTCTTCAGCGCCAAAAGTGAAAATCTTTTTTCGTGTTGAATTCGACCTTTTTGAGAAAATTTTAGAGTTTACGGATCTCGATAGCCAAAATTTTATTTTTGTTGACGGAACTATAAAATTGTTCTGGTCTAGATTCAATATTTAGTATTTTTTCTCTTCGGCACATTCGATGTGAATGAGTTTTCATAGAACTTCTTTTTGTGACAGAAATCGTCAGGATAGTGACTGGAAATATTGACTTGATACTGAAAATAAATGTTATTCCAATATTTATTGAAGAGTAAATTTCCACAGTAGATCCATAAAAAGAAAAATTGTTCTTTTTTCTAATCCTTATGCGGAGGGTTTCTATTCTAGTTGTAAACTGGGTAATACTCGAAATAGATAGTCAACTATCGAAACTAGATACTATCCCTGATTCTTTTTCTCGAAGCTGTCCATATATTATTCAACTTTCTAATTTTAAACATGAATAATTTCCCCAATCGCTGTCTTCGAAACTTCTATTCTAAAAATTGCTTTTTCATTTTCTTCTTCGCAATTCAACTGTCGGGAAAATTATCGAGATAGTGAGTCAAAAACAATTAATCAGCAAAGTTAGTCACTATCCTGATAATTTATGATAATATTAAACTTGAATAATACTTTTGAAAAACAATGACTCCTCCACTTTAGTTGACTTTTCTCATTGACTCATTTTCCTTCTTGTTTCATGTCTGGCTCTTTGTGATATTCCCCGACCCCCATCTGCCCGATCTCTCGACTGTTTATATTCCATCCCCAGATATTGCGGTTTTCATTTCTCTTCTTTGGATTGTGTCAAAGTGACCTTCGTGATATCCGCTGACCACCGGTCAAGACGGTTCCTTCAATCGCCAGCCGGGTGACGACATCTATGACACAATTCTCTTCTCCCGATTATGCTTGACCACCGGCAATGGTCATCTTTGCCTTTTCTTCTCGAGTCTTGACCGTCAAAACACTTTTTGTTTATCGGTTTCCATCCTTTCGTTTTGAAACGCCCACACTTTTTGTTTCCCAAAGTTTTAATTAAATTACATTTCTCCCATGAGTTTATCACCTAATAAAGGCTTTCGTGGTGAGATCAAGAAGTAAATAGAAATTTCTGTAGAGATCCAAAACTAATTTAGAGATTTCTTCGTAAGACCAAGACCTAAAGCAGTTTTTCTCGCGTTGAGGTAGTAATCCAAGTTTAAACAACTGGTCTCCGGAAAAACCCCATCTTTAGTTTTATCGTAAAAATAACAAAAAAGACGTTTTAAATTCTCCCATCGCGAAATTACAAGTCTCGTGCCTTTCTAAATTTTTATTTGTTTTCATTCTCCAACTAGTTGGTATCATTTTCAGTTTGCCGTTTTCGGCGATGCTCTCAACTCCGGAGCTTGCTGCGGACGATGTCCGGCAGCGGTTCTCCCACACGAAAGCCCTCTTTGAACACTTGGAGCGTTCCCACGACACAGCTCCACCCTCTTTCTACTCTCCGAAGTTGCAGCACCGTCAGCTTCCCAGACATCCTCCACCGGTACCCCCGAAACCCACCTCCCCTGTCAGCCAGGTCGCGAGGAACTTCTCGGAACTCGTGGACGACCTGGACAAAATGAACTCTTCGACGTTCCAGGAAGCCAAACAAAGATTCTCCAAGACTTCTCCGATAGAGGAGAAAGGTCCTTGTTTCGAACCCTACTGGAGAGACGCGAGCTTCTACAAGAGGAGGTACGGAGTGGAAGGAGGAAACGAGAATCAAGACGGTATGGATAGCTTTTACAGAATTAAAAAATTTAAATTACATTGTTACATTTTTGAGTCTTCCAAAACATTGACCAATAACTCCTAGTGATACAGTATCCCATAATAATGCATCTTATTTCAGGAAGTCCAACGAATGAAGAACATAATTCTTCAGAATCAGGCGATTCAGTCCCTTCTGAACCCCGTCCTTCTTCAGAAAGAGTCGACACATCTCCCCAACGGACTTCCAACCCCACATTTTCGATGATTCGCCGACCAACTCCTCGGAGAGAGGATTCGGTAGACGAGCTTCAGAGAGCAAGCGGATCTTCTAGCGAGGAAGAGGAAGACAAGTTCTCTTCTGGCATCATGGAAACCAGAAGAGGTCTTTCTCCCGAAAGAGATGCAGTTAACAGAAAAGTCTCCTTCTCCACCGCTCCTATAAAAGTCTTCAAGACTCACGGAATCCACGAATACGACAGAAGAAACGAAGAAATTGACCCCATCGCTTCTTGTGCAGAGTATGAATTGGAACGAAGACTGGACAGAATGGAGTTGTTCGAGGTGGAGCTTGAAAAGGGTCCTGAGGGCCTGGGAGTCTCTATAATCGGGATGGGGGTCGGGGCGGATTCCGGACTCGAAAAGCTCGGCATCTTCGTCAAATCGATCACTCCTGGAGGAGCTGTCCATCGGAACGGGAAAGTCAAAGTCTGTGACCAAATCGTTTCCGTCGATGGAGTCAGTCTCGTTGGCGTTTCCCAACTCTTTGCTGCCCAAACTTTGCGCAATACTGGATCTAGGGTGGTGTTCACAGTCGGTCGGGAACAGAATCTGGAAGAATCAGAAGTGGCCCAACTCATCCGACAGTCTTTGGAACAGGAAGGCAAATCCTTCGTGAGTGAATTGCCCCCTCCTGCACCTCCCAGTATCCAGGCCCCTGTGGTTCCTCCTTTGGTGAAGCTTAGATCAGAGTCCTCTCCCCCTGCTGAAGACCCGAAAGTAAAGGCCAAAATCGCGGCTTTGGAAATGGAATTGAACGATTCTCAGAAGAAAGCTGATAAGATGCAGGAGATTCTCGCGAGTACTCGGGTCCACTACTGTCAACTGGAGAATAAGTACGATCAAGCCAAACAGCTTCTGAAAGACTACCAGGAGAGAGAAAAAGCGCTTCTAGAGAGAGAAGAATCTCATGTGGAACAGTTGAGGGAAAAAGACGCTCATTACAGTATCCTGATAGAACAGCTGAAGAAGAGAATAGATGATCTGGAATCTAAAATGGATCAGATGACGAAGAAGAAAGCAGATGAAGCCAGCGGAGAACTCTCCGACCTTCGGGAACAGCTTGCGGCCTGCACCGAGGCAAAGAGGAATTCCGCCCACCAACTCAACCAACTCCTCAACGGAAATCTTCTCGAAGAGAAATCTGACACGGAAACAGCGAAGTCGGAGAATGAATCAACTCTGAAGCGTCCTGAAAAAGAAGTCCCTCCTCCCGTCCCAGAATCCAGAAGAAATCACAAAATCCCCACTAACCCAGGCAGGAGTCCCCGACAGATCCATATGTCCGCAGCTCCCCCTCTGAACCACTATGACCACCCTGGGAAGATCTACCAACACGCATTGGTAGAGGAATACACAGATGAAAGGTTCTTCTCTTCCTCTTCCACCTGCGAGAGCCCCGTCCCGAGGATCAGCGAACCCGCGAGTCCGGCTCTTCCTCAGAAGTTCCTCCATCATCACAGGAGGATCTTGTTCCCCTTGAGGAAGAGGTTCATCCAGGCCGAAAACGAGTTCTGGAGAGAAGACATAGATTCCCAGGGACTCCAGGTTCTGAGATGGGGAGTCGACGAAGTCTGTCAGCTGCTGATCCAGATGGGACTCGAGAAGTACATCCCGGAATTCACTGTCAATGAAGTCGCCGGACCGAAGTTCCTCGATCTCGACGGAACTAAACTCAAGGTTAATTTTTATTTGTTATTATTTTATTTCTTCTTCTTTCAGTCTATGGGAATCCAGAATCACTCGGATCGGGCAATCATCAAGAAGAAGATCAAGTGCATCAAGAGCAGAATCGAGAGGGAACGGAAGCTCCTTGAAAAAGAGTCTCGTCTTCGATCAGTCAACGCTCTGACCCATTAATAGAGTCATCATTGATTTCCGTCAGTGAAGGCATTTTTCCGAGCTATTCAAACTGCATTCCAGAAATATCGAATCCTAAGAAGTTAATTATCGACTCTTCACAAGTGCCAAAAGCAAAATGGATATAACAAAGTTGCCCATTCTAAACAAGTTATTATGTTTCTTATTACAGTATTCGGTAGTGTTTGGGAAAGTGATTGGAATATAAAGAAGATATCTGAAGATTTTCGCTTTTTCGATTGTTTCATTACCGTAGCTTTTTCGACAGCTTCATTGCCGTAACGTCATCGGAACCAATATTGACAGCTCTGACGTAATGAGTAGCTGTCATGTTCTTGATTTGCTCGGAGTTTACGGTAACCACCAGGAGTCTCGCCCCTTCCCCGATGGCCCTGAATTTGACCTGGATCTTTATCCTTTTCCTGGGACTGACAACACTGAAAATTCTCAGATTTAAATTCTTCGACACATTTAGTACAATATGAATGAATATTAATTTGTTTCTCAAAGCGGACTACAATTTTAGGCTTTATAATTTCCAAAGGACCCACCTCGGAAATCTGGAGACCCTGATCGGTCGGGACAAGTTCCCACTGTGCAAGATCATCTCCACATTGTCCAAAGTTTCGCTGAGTGGATTCTGGAAAGTGACATCAGCGATAACAGAAATCCCGACTTTTGTCACGGTGGGAGCTTCTATCATGACGCTGGAGCCGCTGATCTGGAACTTCTCCTCGACGAAGATGACTTGGGTTGTTTCCTCGACACTCGCGGAGACACAGACTCCCAGGTCCTTGAGAAAGCTGATGAGCCGAGCGTATTGAGAAATGGGAGTCTCGAGTCTGATGGTCTCGCCTCCGCGGGGCTCGAGGACCAAGACCTCATGCCAGCGACTGAGTTTCGTCGCTTGAGTGCCAGTATGAAACAAGGTGGAGGTTTCGACTTGGAGTTTCACCGTCCTCGTCGAATTCGACCAATTTCTGACAGAAATGTCTACGACTATATCGTCGCCATAATAAACTTTATCGATTTCCTCCACAAGTATCTCGACGTCTTCGAGGGTGTTTTCTTCCATTTCCTTGCCGTACAATAACTTGATTCTCTGGTTCCTCTCCGCGACCCCCGCGGACTTCAAGGCCCTTATGTGGACCAATTTCTCTCCGTGACTCCCCTCATTGCTCTTGTACTCCGAAGTCAGGTCCATGGGGTACCCGTAGTTCCTCGGGTTTGGGGTCAACAAAGCCCTCCCGATGTCGTAGGTGTCGTTCCTGAATTGAGTCGTGATTAACTGGAGTTCCTCCGTCTCGGGATCTCTTTCGTAAAACCATCGTACGGAATCCGCATTGACCTCAGAGTAGATGAACCATCCATCATACGGTAGATCCAGACGACCTTCTCTGATAGCTTTCACAGACATTGGTCCGCATTGGAAGAGTTCTGTAAAAAACAAAGAAATTAAAAAGTACGAAAATCCAAGTCTCCGAACACAATTTAGAGGTTATCTTTAAAATTAATCTATTCCTCTTGATACGAAATTCAGTCGTCATTATTCAGCTTTATTTTTCTTCTAAGAAGACATGGTTCAAAAAACTCACTTTCAGATTTCTCCTGAGGAGTGGCGTCGACGACTTGCCATCCATCGTAGCTGGAATCCGGCAGATCTCTCCTTCTTGCCCAGATCTCTGTCCAGATATGGAAGTTCCAGGTAGACTCCCACTCGATCCCATCGACTCCTTTTATGGGCACGAAGCCTCCTTCGGGGGTCTTCAAATAAGCCCTGTCAACAGTTAGGGACATGTCTGCATCGTGGGCGTTCTCGATACAAGTTACAGTGCGACAGGGAACCCCGATGGCTCGGAGAACTAAAAACTGTGATCTAGATGCTCGACAAAGTCACAATAGTGTCTAATTTTAGAACTTAATTACGTTAGTCACTATCCTTGATTTTTTGGATGGAAACTTACTGGAAACGAAGGAACAGGCAAAGACCCAACATTGGGCGTACTTGACCTGTCTCTTGGACTTCATGAATTCCTGGATGATTTCCCCTGTCCCCAGCCAAGAACTTGCGGATCTGCCGTCTTCTGGAGCCTCTTTGTCCCAGTTCCCTCTCAGCAAATACCGATTCACGGCGAAACTCAGTTTCCTGGTGATTCTGATGACACTTCCTCTTTCTTCCATTGTCAAGCCGGGTTTATCGTTGAGGTAGTTGTTGGTCAAAATCGTCAGCAAGAAGATGGAAACTTTGAGGGTGTTTTCGTCGAAATGAGAATGCATCCAGGGTTTCTTCGAAAATGAGTACTTTCTCCTTCCCACTGCCGTCCCAGTGAAGTAGAGTTCCCCATCTTGGAAAAGGTAAGCTTCCCGGAGTTGTCGTTGAGGAAGATAAACATCGTCTTCTGAAATTATAAACTCATACATTAAGAACTTCCGACCATCATCACGAAAATCTGAATTTACAGTGATCTCGATTTCCAAATATTTTTATTTCCGAAAAGAAACCTTGGAAAAAAATCTAAGGAAATGAACCCACCTACTAGAAAAGGATTAAAGATACAGTAAATCACCGGAGCATGGAGTCTTGAGTAAAAAGTTTCTTCCAAATCACTGGTTTGGTTTTGAGAAATCCAGAACCCAGACAAAACCCTTATTTTCCAACAAGATACAGGAGCTCTCGAAGGGAAAGTCAGCTTCACGTCGACGAAGCACTCCTCGATGCCCATCACCTCGGCCCTCCATTGGCCTTGATCCAACCTGACCTCCTTCGGCGACCTCACCCGGACTCTCTTGAATCTGTCTTCCTCTTTCACCTGGACTTTCTCGTCTAGTTCGAATTCCAAGACAAGAACGTGGACATCTGGATCGAACATTTGACCAGCAGTCTTCAGTTGGATTATGACAGGAAAACCCCGACGAACAACAATTTTTGAAGCATCTTGCCAGCGATACTTGGAAGTAAAGTGGGCTTCAGCATTCTCCAGGGGCTTCAGGTCGATCCCTTGGATATCGAGCCAATCTGGAAAGAAAAATAGAAATAAAGTTGGAATTCTTCTAGTTTATCCCATGCTCTGCTATTTTCCTTTAATTCTAACTACGCCAATTCGCGCGGTTTTTTAGTTCAGAATTTGGTCCAGATAAGGTCGATTGTTGGAAACTTTTTCCTTGGAGTAGGGTTACAGTGAATTGAAAGAAATCTTCTATTAACTTCCAGATTCTAGATTACGGTATTGAAGACGTTCCTGCGGCCTTTCGTTTCTGAGATTCCCGAACTTTGAATTCTTGGGAACTTATGAGTTCAAATTCCCAAAACAATATAAAAATAAAAGTAAACAAACATATGTAGATAGATAGACTAGAAAAATCCCTACTGAGCTTACCTGACATTTTTATTTTTCTGGAAATTCAAGAAAATTCGTATCAATTTTTTATAGAATCAATTTTGTTGAAAAACTTCAATTCCAAGCAGTTTTTCTCCCGCTGAGTCATTCGAAACGAAAAACGTTCTTTAACATTTTTTGCGGTTACAAAACAATAAAAAATAACGAAATTTATTTCTTCGATAATTTATCTTTGTTAATTTACAATTATCATAGCCGTGGAAGTGAAAAAAATTATCTCGTCTTTGGTCATGATTACTGATTCCCCGTGGGAACCGTTATCAGTTCTATTTACTAAAAAATAAAAAATAACGGAATTTTAAATTCTGAAATTAAGTTCTTCAAATTTGATCTCGGCCCGAAAAATATATTTTTTAAGTATTGCTGAATCAATTTTCGGTTTTTAGTGTCTGATAGATATATGAAACCCATCATAAATAAAAATCCGAAGAAAGATTTAGGAAATAAATTTAGGAATCTTTTATCTTCTCGAGATCGAAGTTGAGACTTGGTTCTCTAAATCAAGAAACATCCATCAAAGAAGGTGGTTTTCTCTGCATCTCGACTTCTTTCGTTTTTTCGTCTAAAGCCTCCAAACTAAGGATAGCGATTTCTGTCTGAGCCAAGAACTTTTCAAAATCAGAAATCTGTCTGTTGAGATCGTCCACTTGCTGAGACAAAGACGGCAATTGAGATATCTTGTCATGCATGTGGCAAAATCCCTCCCAATGTTCGTTGATGTCTTGCTGAACTGAAGACATCCTCGTCGAAGTCTGATTTGCCATCCTCGTTGCTTGCTTATTGAGATTCTTGATTTGGTAAAGACCCAGTTTGTATCTGAAGAGAAGATCCTGGCCTTGGTCACTGGACGTCAAAGAAGTCAGAAACTTATGAGAAAGGCTGAAATTCATCTCATCAACCACAGTAAAGTGTGTTTTCACTGTTAACTATTGTAGTCGAAAGAAAACAGAAAATTCAGGAAAATAGACATGATTATTTTTATTATTCCGATTGAGAAATATTTCGTAATTTTCTTTTTCTTGGAAAAAGTACCTGTCTTTGGATTTTTGTAAATTTCAGATTCATTTTTTAATTCTTATAACAAGAAATTATTTCGAGGATGACTTTCTGTTTAAAAATATTGTTCAATTCCCCATCATTTCCGAAAATCATTCTGATGTAAAAATACGACGTCAATTCTCGTACATTGATTTCCCGTTAAAAAATTCCTGAATTTAATCTACTCATATCAATACGAAATTTAGTCATCATTATTCATTCTTATTTTCTGACTATTATCCCTCAATGATGTAATGCGAAGAAAAAGATACTTTGACAATGTTGGCCCTTTGAACCTTAATCTGTTTTCCGGTTCTCACAATAAACTTTCCCTTATCAAAACTATTTTCCGGAAGTCTATTGACTTCTCTATCTCATAAGGAATAGCGACCTTTACCAAGGTCAAAATCCTATTCTCCCCCAATCACTCACTTTTCTGTTGAGTTCCCATCTCCCCTTAGAGCGGTCGGGAGGTATGGCAGTTCCTCGTATAAGGAGTTCAGCACTTGTCTCAAGGAATTCAGATTCAAGTTCATCTACAAGAAAATAACTAATCAGTAAGATTACGAGATACGATTCCGGTTCTTCAACCACTCAATTTCCAAGTATCAAGGATCGAAATTTTATTTTCCTGCATTTTTACACCCAATTTCCTTATCTAACCCAGAATAGAATTCGATATGAAAAACAATGAATCACAGGTTTGGCACCAAAGAAATGCGAAGCGGCTAAGCGAGAGGCTAAGCATCGAGGCAGGGATAAAACTATTGCGTTAATTGGCTAGTGAAGTTTTCGGAGTGATCGGTCTATTCCTGAAGATCTCTAAAGAAAGCAAGTCATTGGCTGTGGGACGTTTCGAGGGTTCCCAGACGAGCATCCTCGATATCACGTTAGCTAAGGGTCCGGGGGTTTCCCTGGGGATATCGTACTCGATCTTGTCCTCGTTGGCCATCTTGTAGAACAAGACAGCTGGTTCGAAATTCGCGTACGGAGTTCTTCCCGTGAGCATTTCTATCACAGTGATTCCTACACTCCAGATGTCGGCCTTCTCATCGTAGGGCCTGCTCCTCCTGAAGATCTCCGGGGCAGTGTAATGGGGGGTCCCTTGGTAGTCCGTGGAGCTGAGAGAGGCGAGGGCCCGAAGGAACTGGGCCGAGCCGAAGTCTCCGATCTTGACCACCACGGGCACCTGGGCTGTCCTCATGATGTTCGCGGATTTGATGTCTCTGTGGATAATCCCTAAGTCGTGTAGATAAGCTAATCCAGAAAGCACTTGTCTGGTTGTGTCGATTGCTTGTCTGGGAGGAAGAGTACCTGCTTCCCTGATCTGGAACAACAAAAATGGACAAATTCAAAGAAACAATGAACTCACCACATCATACAAGCTCCCCCCAGTCATAAATTCCATAAATATTAACACGAAATTGTCTGCCACGACTGCTCCCCTGTACTGTACAATGTTCTCGTGGCTCAACCTCGACAATAACCCCACTTCGTCCGTCAGGGAATCCATCTTGATCTTGACAGCATTGGCATCACCTCGAGCAAATATCTTTTTCAGGACAAGTTTCTCGCCTGTGTCAAAGTCATAGCAGACGTAGACAGACCCGTGAGCTCCTGTTCCGATCTTGGCCCCTTCCTTGTACTCTTCCGGAGGCCGTCGTTCGGGGAGCTCCGGAAGGTTCCCGAGTCTTGAGAGATCTATCCTCCCGGAAACCACATTCGTCTTCGCAGAAGTGGCGGTATCTGAAGCCATGTCGTTGATGAAATCTCCCACTCTGTACACCCCCCGGGAATCCGGCTTCAAGATCACATCTTCCTCCTCCTTGGGAGAAACCGTTAACCTGAACTTGGACTCTCTGTTTCTCATGTCGTGAAGCTGGACCAGGTTATCTAGTTCACTCTGACTGTTGATTTTCTGAAGGTAGTCGTAGGAAATATTGGAATGGAAGATGTTCAGTGGCATCCTGTACCGCCTCATGAGAATGTCTTCCAGATCCCTCAGCTTCACCGGTCTCTCCATGGTGATCTTACATCGGTCGACTTCCGATTTTACGACAATTACAAGTTTTTTGGGAGGTGGTTTATTCGAAGAATTACCCAGGAAAAGATCACGTAGAGACTCGTGAAGTGTGGTTTCGTCCGGAAGTTCTTCCTGCCTCCCATTGGCCATTCTGGAAGTCGCGAAATACAAAACCCGTCTGTTGCACCTTCCTACAACCGAAATTACAAATTACACGAGTTTTATATATTAATTTGTCGTATCAGTGATGCTTAATCGCGGACCATGGAATTTGAAAGCTAAAAGAAGATAAGAAAGAATCAATCACGAATGAGAAAGCTGTATCAGAAAAATTATTCTTTCCGAAAACAAAGTCTACGTTCTTATCAAATTCTCAAAGATGAAAAATACGGAAC
The DNA here is from genome assembly GCA_009761265.1 of Halicephalobus sp. NKZ332. Lineage (NCBI taxonomy): Eukaryota > Metazoa > Nematoda > Chromadorea > Rhabditida > Panagrolaimidae > Halicephalobus > Halicephalobus sp. NKZ332. Next base: position 17,255 of record VOSG01000113.1, read on the forward strand.
TGATCGGTTATTCATCGCATGCAAATCAAAAGAAAAGACTTTATTCAATAAAATCGAAGAGAAAAACAGTTTCACCCGGCTGATTGCGGTCTGGCCAAAAGCGCTCGCATTTTCGTGGTGGGATCAAAGAAGCCGGTTGGCATATCTCCGATTATCCTTTTTGATCGAGCACATCGACCACTTTGTTTGTCTTTGTTCCATAATTGCGGAAGGAAAGACGGGCCTCGTGGATTGTTTTTCTTCGATCCCGGCTCTGAAGGACATTCGATTTCCCGTTTCCTTCTCGGACGTCTTCACTTTTATTAAAAATTTTTATTCGAATCATGTTTTCCTGACGGGTGTGTTGGAACTTCACGAAATGCCCAGATTAACGAGTAGAGTCGCCGGAAGACGGCATGCCAGATCTTTAATCCTCTTCTTGATTGGATTTTTCTTTAGTTGTTTTGGCTTTTTATTTATTAATTTCGATTACGAACCTATTGGGAATTCGATATGTGCCGGATCCGTAGCAGGAGAATCCAAAGCACCCGGATTAGTCCTCGTCGGGATAATGACAGCGGCGAAATACGTCGACACAAGAGCTTACACTGTCTGGAAGACATGGGCCCGACGGTTTCCCGGGAAAGTTTTGTTTTTCGTGGCCGAAGACACCTATTCCGTCTATCCAGATCTCCCGCTGATCAGATTGAAAGGAGTGGACGACACTTATCCACCCCAGAAGAAGTCCTTCGCAATGTTGAGGTGGATATACGACAACTACGTAAGTGTTTATATAAAATTTCCTTTCATATCAAATTTTTCCAGTTAGACGAATTCGACTGGTTCATGCGTGCTGACGATGATCTCTACGTGAGAGGAGAGCAGCTAGAGACTTTCTTGCGGTCTCTGGACCCTAATAAGCCCTATTTCCTCGGACAGGCGGGTCTAGGGAACACCGCCGAGTACGGACAACTGGCCCTGGGAAGACGTGAGAACTACTGCATGGGGGGCCCGGGGATCGTTTTCTCGAGAGAGACTCTGAGGATGGTGGCTCCTCACCTGGAAAGCTGTCTTCTCGAGATGCTGACTTCCCACGAAGACGTCGAGGTCGGGAGATGCGTCAGGAAACATGTCGGAGTCACGTGTACTTGGAACTACGAGATGCAGACTCTCTTCCACAACAACCAATCCACCGCCAAGTCTTTTGGAGGAACAGGGACGAACTCGGAGTTGAATCACGCCATAACTCTGCATCCGATCAAGGATCCAGAGTTAATGAAGATGGCTCACAGAGAAAACCTCATCTCGAGAATCAGGGAGCTGAGGGCAGTGAGTGCAAAACTGAAACAAGCAAAGTCAAACTCCCTCCCTGTTACTCTGACCAGGAGAACCCCGAATATGACTAGTGACCTCATCGGATGGGAGTACACTGCCCTGAACAAGTTGACTTTCTGTGCCAACGGGATCAACTGCCCTCATCACACTATCAATTTCAACATGAAAAACGCTCTAGCAGACATCGTCACCGAAGTAAATTCTCTCTTTAAAATCTTTTAAGTTTATTTTTCCAGTTATTCGACGGTTTCAACTCCAACGCCCGACAACGAGGGCGGTTCCTGCAGTTCCAGAGCATCCAGTACGCGTACTCGAGAGTGGAGCCTCGTCACGGGGTGGACTACATCTTAGACATCATCCTCTGGTTCAAGAAGTTTCGGCCTCCTCACAGAGCAACCCTCTCCGTCCGTCGGCATGCATATGTTCAGCAATCTTTCGGGGAAATTCAAGCTGTAGAAGAAGATGATTTCAATAGAATTCTGAAATCCGGGTCTAGTTTTTACGCAAACATGACGGAGGAGGAGAGGGATATTGCGTTTGACACTGTAGACACCAAAAGAGTCCACATGCTGATGCCCTTGAAAGGAAGGAGAGAGACTTTCAAGAGGTTCTGTCAGAACATGATGGACATCCTCCCGCCTTCAGAAAAGGAAGTAGAATTAGTTCTAATCCTCTACATGTAAGTTTATCTGCTTTACTAATTTACCATTGAATATATTTCAGGTCTGATGACCCTGTAGACGATACCCTCATCAAGGAAGAAGTCCAGTCTTTGTCTGCCATAATGGCCGTCAGGATTCTTGAAATGGAAGAGGAAGAATTCAGCCGAGGAAAAGCTTTGAGTTTCGGAGTCCAAGCTCTGTCTCCCGATTCCCTGATATTCTTCACCGACGTCGACATGCTGATCACTTTTGACACAATCCAAAGAATAAGATCCAATACTATCCTCGGAGCTCAGGTTTGCATCAATTCCTCATCCGAAACTAAATCTAATTTTTCCAGGTCTACTTCCCTATTGTTTTTAGTGAATTTTCCCCAAAGTCCTGGGACTCAGAAGAAAAATCCCATTTCTCGTATGATCGACGCCGAGGGTACTTCAGACACTTCGGCTTCGGTCTCGTTTCCCTCTATCGTCGAGATTTCGAATCTGTCGGAGGATTCAACTTGACGATCAAAGGATGGGGGATGGAGGACGTCGATCTCTTCGAAAAAGTCATAGCCTCTCATCTACGGGTTCTCAGAGCTCCTGAGCCGGGTCTCGTCCATGTCTACCATTCCATCTACTGTGCTCCTGATTTGACTGAACAGCAACGAAAAATGTGCAAAGGATCCAAGGCTCAGAGTCTGGCTTCCCTGGATTTCTTAGCGGAAAAATTCTTGCCTTATGCTTGAAAGCTACGTTTACCAAAATATTAACGTGTATTAAAGTCAATGAAGGTTATTTATAAAAGTAGAATCACCACATGAATCTTTGGAGATCCTTGGGATCATGGGGCCATCGGAAAGGTTTCTCGAAGAACAGGTACAATGCCGCTCCAGAAACCACCAGATGAAAGAAGATTTCCAACAAAAGCACATTCTGTCTTCTTTCCAGGATACTTGTTCGCCAGAGAGCGAAGGGGATGATGAAGTACCTGAATTCCAGCAGGGGCGAAGGAACCAGGGTTACGGCAGTGCAGAGTAAACCCAAAATCGAAATTAGTAATCCTTGACAGTTGACGATTCTCGGGAAAGCGAAAAAAATAGCAACAAGATAAACAGGAATGGAGCAGAATTTGGCACTATCGAAGCTCATGAACCACCGTCTCCAGATGTAGAAAGTAAAGTGTCGGTTGTCCGCCAGAAGATACTTGTGGGCAGAAGTGCAGCAGTCGATGGCCAAATACATCAGGAACGCCAGAGGAATCAGGATGTACCACCGACGAAGAACTGTGTTGACGACTTTCCGGAGATCGAAAAGGAACACTGGAGCAGCTGAGAACAGCAAGAATCCCAAAAAGTAAAGAATCTGTGGAATGTGAAGCGTGATTTCGTGGGCAGTCCTGTCTCCGAGAACGATCCCTTGATTCATATGGACAAACAACAGGAAGCAGAGCAGGAGGACGACGAAGGCGTGATGTTTCATGGAAGTCCAGAAGAGGCTCGAGAAAGGTCTGTTCTTGTCAAAGTTCTTCACCAAGGCACAGAACACGTACAATCCAGCCCAGACAATATTCGTTTGTCTCGTCACCACACTTGCGAAGAAGAATACTGCGGAAATCTGCGGATTCAATGCTGCAAAGCCCCATACAACTGTCGTCAAAGAAAGGAGGTCGGTGTAGTAGAGGATCGACGTGTCCAGCAACACCGGCAAGAACGACACCGACAACGACGTCAGAACAGCATCTAAGTGGTTTCCGCTGACGTGGAATCGTCTTCTCAACTTGTACAGACCCACGAAGAGAAAAGGGAACATGATGGAATTCATGTACCTCTCGAAGCCCTGACATAGAAACCTTGGGGTCAACACGTACAAGGCCGGAGGAGTCGTTATCAGCTTGTTCCAGTACCCATAATTCCCCTTGCAATAGGCTCTTACTTGGTCTATATGGTAGATCTCATCCATGTAAGGCTCGGGAACTCTCTTGTAAGTGAAGTAGACGATGGCTGCATGAAAAGCTGCCAGAAACGATGCGATCAAATACACTAAAAATGTCAATTGATATATGAAAATTGTCGTTGAAACCTTACCTAACATGGGAGCCATCTTTGGAATAAAGAAGGAGGAGTAGAAAGAGAAATAAGGGAATTAAAAGAGGTACGAAATCCAGAATTGAGTGGAAGAAATCCAGCATTGCTCGGGCGGGATGATTCTCGGAACGAAAATAGTCTGTTTTCATCAATTTTGCGTTTTTAACATCATCGTCGTGTTGTTCGCCTTTTTACTTTTCCCATTCGTGGTTTGATTTCAATATTTTCTAGGTCTATGGGTACATCTCGACACTGACTAGTCATGCCGAAAAAATTCACGGGAGAAAATAGTAAAGCTGTGGAAGCGAGGGCCCGGAAGGCCGAAGTGAAACACAAACAAGCCGAGGAGAAGCAGAAAGCTCGTGAGGATGCCTACTGGGCTGACGATGACAAACTCATTGCCAAGAAGCAAGCCAGGAAGGTGAGTCAAGTGAATTTCATATAAAATTCATCCTCTGGTTCAAATTAGGACGAGGAAGATCGAAAGAAACAGGATGCATTGAAGAGAAAACAAGAACTGAAGGCTGCTTACGAAGAAGACATGGCTAAGGCAGCTACTTCCAAGGCTAAGTCTGCTCCTGCGCCCAAGATCACTCAAGCATCTCTTCTTCTAAAGAGAGAAGCCGAAAAGAAGGCCAGAGAAGAGGAGGAAAGGAAACAACTAGAAGCAACGAAGAAAATCGAGGTCCAACCGGAGGAAATCGAGGAAAATATCAACAGAATCGACCTTGATGCTCACTCTGCAAGGAATGTGGACGAAGCTATCCAGGTGCTCGACAATTCTGGAGCCAGTCCCGCGGCCGACAAACATCCCGAAAAGAGACTGAAGAGCGCCTACACCGCCTTCGAGGAAAATAGATTGCCGAAGTTGAAGGATGAAAACCCAACTTTGAGGTTGTCCCAGTTGAAGCAGATGCTGAGGAAGGAATGGCTCAAGGCTCCAGAAAACCCACTCAATCAGAGGCCATGATGAGAATATCGGTAATGTATTAAGAATGCTCTGGGAATCGTTTTTACTGATTTGATGCATAAATGACTACTTTACGGTGTAGATATTGTCATTTTCGGTATTTGCTCCGGTTTTTACTTTTCGTGAAATTCGATTTTTATTTCTGTGAATTTCCAGTATGCTGCCTATTCTTGCCCGCCGTGGCTCTTTGATTGTGAACCAAAGAGCTCTTTCTTCGGCTACTTTAGATCCCCATGCTCAAGTTTCCGATGCCACGAAGCCCATGGACGAACAAGTCAATCCATCCTTTTTCAAGATGGTTGACTACTATTTCGAAAAAGGAGCTGCTGTGATCGAGCCCAAGCTCGTTGAAGAAATTAAATCCGAGAAGATGAATAAACAGGATAAGCGCAATCTTGTTCGTGGTATTCTTGGCTCCATTAAGCCAGTCAACAAGGTCTTGTACATCACTTTCCCGATTCGACGTGAAAATGGTGAGTCGGTAAATCCGGGAATTGCTTTATTAATTGGTTTCTAGGTGAATTCGAGATCATTGAAGCTTGGCGAGCTCAGCATTCCGAACACAGAACCCCTACAAAAGGTGGTATCCGTTTTTCCTTGGATGTTTGCGAGGACGAGGTAAAAGCTCTCTCGGCTTTGATGACTTACAAATGTGCCGCCGTCAATGTTCCATTTGGAGGTGCCAAGGGTGGAGTCAAGATTGATCCTCGTAAGTACACGGATTATGAAATCGAGAAAATAACTCGTCGTATCGCCATCGAATTTGCAAAGAAAGGATTTCTTGGACCTGGTGTTGATGTTCCTGCACCTGATATGGGGACCGGAGAACGTGAGATGGCTTGGATCGCTGACACTTATGCTCAAACCATCGGTCATTTGGACAAGGATGCTGCTGCTTGTATTACCGGTAAACCTATTGTGAGTGGAGGAATTCATGGACGTGTTTCTGCTACTGGTCGGGGTGTCTGGAAGGGTCTTGAAGTTTTTGTTAACAACAAAGAGTTCATGGATAAAGTTGGACTTTCAACTGGACTTGCCGGAAAAACTGTCATTATTCAAGGATTCGGTTAGCTTTGATTTGTTGATCATATTTGAAGTTGTTTTTAGGTAATGTCGGTCTTCACACTATGCGTTACCTTCATCGTGATGGATGTAAAGTTATTGGCATTCAGGAATATAATTGCTCCATTTACAATCCTGACGGTATTCATCCAAAGGAGTTGGAGGATTGGATGATCGAAAATGGTACTATCAAGGGATTTCCGAAAGCTAAAAACTATGAACCTTTCGAGGATCTCATGTATGAAGCGTGTGACATCTTTGTTCCTGCTGCTTGTGAAAAGGCTATCCATAAGGAAAATGCCCATCGTATCCAAGCTAGAATAATTGCTGAAGCTGCCAACGGACCGACTACCCCAGCTGCTGACAAGGTTCTTCTTCAACGTGGAAACTGTTTGATTGTTCCGGATATGTTTATCAACAGCGGTGGTGTCACTGTTTCTTTCTTTGAATGGCTGAAGAACCTGAATCATGTCTCTTTTGGACGTCTCACCTTCAAGTATGAGCGTGATTCAAACTACCATCTTCTTGGAAGTGTTCAGGAGTCTGTTGAAAGAGCTCTTGGGAGAGAAGTTCCTATTAAGCCCTCGGATTCTTTCCAAACTCGCATTTCTGGAGCAAGCGAAAAGGATATTGTTCATTCTGGTCTTGAATACACGATGCAGCGTTCTGCTTTGGCTATTATGGGTACAGCTAAGAAGTATAATCTTGGATTGGATCTCCGCACTGCTGCTTATGCCAACTCTATTGAGAAGATTTACCATACGTATCGTACTGCGGGTTTTACCTTCACTTGAGTTGGAGACAAGTTATTAGGTTTAGTTTAATTTAATGTTTATTAAAACGGGTTGAATTAAATGTGTTGAGTTTGAGAATCGTTGGTTTAAAGCCAGTTGTTACTTAATCCATTGATTTTCTTGTAATATTTCTCCGATGTTTAGAGATGGCTCAAGTCCATTTTGATTCTGATTCACGCATCTTCCCTCTCGAGAAGACGGCCGGTGAGATTCTTAATGAAGTCGTTCCTTTGGAACGTTTACAGTACTGTGATTTGTTTTTTCATGCAAGGAAAATTGGTCGTGATGAGAAAATTTCGAATGTGAAAGGAATGGAACCTGGCAAAACTCTGAGGATTCTTGAGCGAAAGTCAAATACGAGAGATCAGCAAATTGCTTCGAAGGACCTTAACGAGAAAGCTGTCCAACTTACTCAATATTTGAAAAAGCTTCCTGGAATACAAGAACGAATTATTGTGGAGAAAATTTGGAAGCCGGATTACATTGAGAACTTGCTGAAAGAATATCCAGTTATTACGGAGCAACCGGCTTTGATGAATGTCTTGACGGATTTTTCGCTAATTGCTGCTATGCTCCATGAAGTAAGTTTTTAATCTTTGGATTAAAGTAAAAAATCGTTTAACAGGAGCATGGATTTATTCAACAGCATCCGGCATTCGTCACTATTATTCAGAAATTGATCACTGAAAATGGATGGGAAGATATGACTCCATATCGCGATTATGTGAGACAATTCTTTCCTCCAAACCAAGGCCAAGCCGAAGCTCAGGTTCCTCGTCCAGCTTCGTTCACCTCTGAAATGCTACAACAAGCCCTCGCTCAGTCCCTTGTTGGCAATGTTCCTTCTCTGGGTTCAGGTCAACCAACTGCCGGCCCTTCTGCATCTGGAGGGATTCCTTTCAATCTGGATGCTTTTCCAGCAATGGGAAATGAAGAACCGATGGAGAGTGAAGAGCAACAACCGGCGAATCCTCAACCAGACTACTCTGCTCAGAATGCTCAGCTTCACGATCTGGGATTCATCAACGACCAAGAGAATCTTCAAGCACTGATTGTTAGCGACGGCAGCATCGAAAACGCTATCGAGTACATTGTGACTACTAGGGCTCAGATGGATGATCTGGATTGAGAATGTGCTTTGTATAATATCTTTGTGCAAAAATAAACGAGTTCTGAGTCATAAGTAAGATTCATTGAACAAAGATGTTATTTAGTAAAAAAATATTTCCGGGGTAGGAGAAGACCAAACCTGTCGTTGAAATCGATCACGGGCCTTTAGCGTTGATGCGGGTCCATTCTTGGGCTGTGCGGATGGCATCGGCTTCATTCGTCTTCCAATGTTCCGCAACATCAGTGGCGAGGGGATCGTCGGGATTCGGGGCAGACAACAGAGCTTGAATGGAGAGAAGAACCGTGCGGATTTGGAGAGCAGGAGACCACTTGTCTTTCAAGATATCGAGACAGATTCGGCCGAGTTTGTCAATGTTAGGGTGGTAAATTTTTGTTACGAACCTCACTTTGGCTGGAAAGAATTCGTAGATGATTGAGGGAAGAGATAACTTACGTGGAGCCATGGGGTATTCTTCGGGCAAGAAAAGTTCCAGCTTGAAAGTGCCTCCTTCGAAGGGAGACCCGTCGGGTCCTGTAATGATAACATGAAAATATCGGGCATTCGTCTCATCTGGGATAGCGGAAATGCCTGGAACCGGGTCGTCGAATAGTCTCTGAGTCTCTTTTAAGATTCTCTTCGGCAAGTTGGCCATTCTGAAAGGAACTTATATATGGAATCAAACAAATGTAGCGAAATCCATGACGGATTAATGGAAAAGCAGTGGTAGCACGAGCAGAAATGAAAAGGAACAACAATAAAGAGTCCGAGAGAGAGGTAGCGTCACGTCAAATCAATAAGCACCAATGAAGGAAAAATGAATCATCAGCGCATGGATTACCCGGACTCCGAGAAAAACAAGTGGAAAAGATGGCAAATGGCGTTCAGTGAATAAAATTAAGCAAACGTGGAATTGAAAATCAGAAAGCATAATTGAAAAGGAACGGAAAGTGGATTTCGTAAAATTTAATTATCATTACGATCGAAAATATATAAAATTCGATGAAGTTACGTCATAGGATTGGTCGTAGAGTTGTGAACATTAACGGGTAGGTGAAAACCCAAAAGTTTAAGAGAAAAACTGGAAAAGAATTCAGGAAATATTGGAAAAAATCATTAAGGAACTAGACGTGTCTATTGTACGCATAACGCCAACTTTACCAGAAGTCGACTGTTCGAACGGTAAATCTCCTTGTTTTTTGCTTCTCGTTATTTGATAGCAAAGTACAAATTCTGATCTCGACAGGTAGATTTCTAGTCAAGTAAAGCTAAAGCTTTTTACTCCACTAGTTCAATTAGTCGAGATAGTGTCTGTTTTTTATTTTCCAGGGGACACTATTTCGGTATTTTTGTTTTAGAGTCAGTAGAAAAGTCGAGTTTGTTGTTGTTGTTGACGAATCGCTTTTTCCCGAGGGTTGACCTTCTCGATTTATCTCTATTTTCCTATCACACCAGATGACACTGGTACCCTGTCGGTCCTTTCCTTTTTTGGGTGCTGTTGCCTGCGGGAAATTTGCCACAACCTTGGTTCCTTTTCTTCAGTTGCGGTCGGTTTCAGGTTCAAAGAAAATGGTGAGTATTGATTTCTATATAAAATTATTACTTTTCTTATTTTAGTCTCTCAACGAAGTCCAGCGAAACGAACTTCTGAAGCCACTTCTGGAAAGTGGATGGAAGATGGTCGAAGGAAGAGACGCTATTCAGAGAAATTTCCAATTTAAAAACTTTAATGAGGTTTGTTTTCCTTTATAGTTGATATATGAACTTTTCTCTACAGGCTTGGGGCTTCATGACAAGAATCGCGCTGAAAGCGGACAAAGTCGATCATCATCCAGAGTGGTTCAACGTCTACAACAAGGTTAGTTCGATCTCCTTACTCAATAATCACGACCAAAATTCCAATAAACGTGTTTTCTACTTTTAAAATGCTTTTTTATTTTGTGAAAACTTAACCAAGTTTGTTTGTGAACATTAATTTGATAATACTCGGATTTTCTTTCAGGTCGACATCACTCTCAGTAGCCACGACGTCAACGGACTTTCCGAACGCGATGTTCGTCTCGCTAATTTCATCAACAACATCTTCAAGCATCATTAACTGTCATTCGCAGTTGATTGAAGTTACAATATTGAACAATTATTAGTTTATTACTCTTTAGCTCTTATTTTAATATATAAACAATAGTCTACATGTTCTTTTCTTCAGAATCGGATTTCCTTTTAGGCAATGGAGATCTTCTTTTCTGAGACTTTACAGGAGGAACGTTATCGATTTCGCTCCATTTGAACGGGGACACAGGGTTGTAGGCGTGGGCATGTGCGTAGGCATAGGGGGATGTCCCTGATTCGAAGGCTCCAGAAAACGGCACTCTGACTCCTGCCCCATTAGTTCCGACTGGAAGAGGGAAGTCCAATCCACCGAGGAAGAAAACATCATCCCCTTGTTCGACTTCGACTGCTACGGCGGTATGGTGGACGAATGGGTTGCAGTAGGGGGGTTTGCACCTTATGGGTTCGTAGCCGTATGGCAGTCTTCCGACAGAGACTTCTCGTGCTTCTTCTGAAATTAAAAAATTAGGAATATTAGAGATTTTTATTTTTTTCACTTCTTGCTTTTCTGAAGGCCGGATTTTGATGAAGTAAAGCCAGGGTTTCTGGCTTGATGTTGAGATGGTTTGTGGGTCTTATTTGGTACCCTATCTTGGAGTCGAAGTTGATGTTTCCGCTGTAGAGATTGCCGTCGACATCGAAGTTGCCCCATCCCGGGACCGGGATGTTGAGATCCCCAGCCAAAGACTAAAAAATGCGACTTCACAGAGCTTTGTCCATTTGTGCCTTACTACTTTATTTGCCGGATTCAATTCCACACCGGTGTTGAACTGATCGGTGAAAGGAAAAAGTGGGAAATTGTCGGCGGTGATCAAATCCGGGAATTGGGCATTTTTGTCTGTCGGGACAACCAGGGGGAGGTCAGACCCGTACTTCTGGCCGCCAGCTAGAAAAAATCAAAATTACTACTTTATGAAACCAGTTTTTCAGAATTTCCATTTGAAATAATTGAAAAACATCAGCTTTGAATTTTTTATTTTTCTGTCTACATCAATAAAGATACCGGTCTTTTTTAGAAGAAATATTAGTTCTTCGAATTGATTTTTAGAGAAGTTTACGGTCTGAAGGAATTATTTGGAGAAAACAATTTTTAAAATAATCAAAAACAAGGACCCCATAAAATTCAAACTCAAACCCTTCCTGGATTTCCTCCAATTTCTTTCAAAGACCAAATAGTGAGTGAACTGAGTGTCTCCAGGAAAGTTGCTGTAGAAGATTAAGAATTCTTTTTTCAATTTTTTAAAATTTACAATAAAAAACTAACTTTTCTAATTCGAATTTTTCCTGGTTTACATCCGTCATGACCGGATTTATATTTCGAAAAAAACTCAATAGAGAAAAGTTCAAAACTCGAAAATGGACTCATAGAAGTCACTCACCGACTGCAAGTATAACAACGAAGGATAAAAGCTGAAAGTCCATCGATCTCACGGACTGGACGAAAATAAACTGAATTTAGCGGATTAGATCTAGGTCGAAGCTCCGGATGGAAACGAGATCCGTTCAAGAAACAGAAATTTCACTTTCTCTCGACTGAAAATGAGAGCGGTCGAGATCCGGGCTTGGGCCCTTTTCTGGATAACTGTCTGTGGAATTTCCATCTCGACTTCCTTCGCAGGTGAGTCCCTCGAATGCATCCTGACCCCAAAGTATTTTCCAGACCGTTCTTCCGGGGCCTTCGTCAGATTGGCCTTCATCGACCTGAACCAGCTCCACTCTCAGGCCCTCCTGAAGAGGTCCAGACGCCAGGCCTACCCCCCGAATCCCGCTCGTTTCCAGCCCAGGATCGAGGACTACAACCTGCCCCCTCACTACCAGGAAAGTTTGGAGCTACATAAAAACTAGAATTTGCGCGATTTTGGTGTAATTTAACTTCTCAATTTCGAAACTAGATGAGATACATAAAATCCGAAAAATCAGCTAATGTCTCGTTTTACAGCCTTACCCTGGAAGAGACGCCTCGTCGCTCAGTCCGATTTTCCCCTTCACAAGCACTTTCAATAACGGATTAGGTGATTTCGATTAGCATTACAGTAATCAAAAAATTTGCAGATGTGAATCCCGGAAATAGGGTCAGTGTCGACGGAAACTTGAATGTGCCCATATTGGGATGGGGTTAGTTTTTGAGAAATTAACCTTGATCAGCAATAATCTTTTGAATGGAAACAATTTTAAAGTGAAATTATTTCGAGATCGCCACAAAAACTAGAATTTCGTCACTTTTCTACAGCAATCTAACTTTTCTAGGAATGTGGAACGGGGCTGGAGGAATCCGTGTGGGTAGAGCCAACACCCGTGTCGGATTCGGAGCTCTCGGTCGTCCCACAAACACCTTCGGGATCACCCCGGAAACCATAGAGACTCTGGCCACAGACGAGCTCTTCAACAAGGCCAGAGAAAATACTCCCTCGATCCCTGTCGCAGTCCTCCCAGGAAACTTCGTTCCCATCAGATGCAAGCCTCCCTTCTGTAACCCCTTCATGCACAACACTGCCTTCGGTGTGGATGTGGAGCCTGGAGACGACGTCCTCTTCGACGCCGGTATGGATTTCCCCCTGCCTCTTGCCCCAGGAGGTGTCGGTGTCAGAATCCCTGTCAGTGGAGGAGTCTCCGTCGGAACAGACCCGCTTTTGATCACCTATGGTCATGGAATGGGTCCGGTAGAACCGCCGAACTTCAAATCAGGAAGCGACAGAAGAGAGTCCAGAGTTCTTCCAGCAAGACAAGCAGCCGAAAAGCATTGATAATTTCTAATATAATTTTATCTAATCCTTTGGAATCATTTTTCGTAAAGTTTGTTTTATTATCAGTGAAAGGAAATAATAACTAGAAAGTTTCAAAATTTTAATCTCCCTTTACATTAATCTCTTTAGTATTTTTTCGCATAGAGAAAGAATTCAGGGAAGTTGAAAGTATTTTTCTGATAAAGTATTTTTTATAGGCAAAATGAAGCCGGCAGGAGATTTTCTAGAAATTCATGGAGCCCAGCTTTCTAATTCGAACAAATAAATCTAGTTGCTCAATTATGGTCCTGGAGCGAAAAATAGTTTCATTTTTTCCTGTTTTCGAACTTTTTCCTATTCTTTTTACATTCATCATTTCTTTTTTCTTTCTTTATCTTCCAGATGTGGAAATAATGAAAAAATGAATCCTGAAATCACGAAAAAGAATATGAAAAGAAGGGATCCCATTATTCGTTTTAGGACCAGTATTGGGCAGCTCGGTTGTTCCTGTAATCTCCAATGTCACCTTCCAAACACTTCGAAAAGCACTTGAGATATATTCTTTCTGCTGAGAGTAGTTCCCTCGGAATCCAGATCCTGTAATCGCGACACGCTTCAATTTCTATCCGACGAAGTTGCGTCATCAAGCGGTCATCTTTAATTTCCAAAGCTTTGGAGTTTATGTCGAAACAGGTTCTTTCTCCAGATTGCCAAAAACAAAGTCAAAGTTGCATAACTGAGTCAGGGGCCAGTTTCCTCTTCGCCTGAGGCTAATCCAGCAACATCCATCTATCGAAAGTAGATCCTGCAAAAAATAATTTAGGAAATTTCGGGATCGAAACTGGTTTTGACCAAATGGCAAGGAGTTGATAATGGGAAATGCAACACTTTTCTATGTGTGGATAATTAAAGCTGTTTATTTTTAAATGTGATAAAAGAGATCTTGAATGAAAACGACTTCGAGGCCGGATTTTTATCTGATAGAAGAGGAAGGGGTGATTTTCGATCGATTCACATGCATTCCTTACGGGGTTTCGATGAAAAAAAACTTTTTGATAAAATTCCGAAACTCAACTTCTCATCAACATCATGAAATTAGAAATAATGGAAAAATAAAAAACAATTCTCTCGTAAAATACGGAGCTTTTAAATACTCTAAAACCTTCAAATATGAAATACGTGAAAGAGAAAATCTGGAAAAATTCGAAACAGATTTATGGATTTCGGATCATGTAAATCTGTTTTTTTGTGAATTCCATAGTTTAAAGATCTCATACTTTGTTTGCATATTTCGCTATCCAGATTGCCAAAGGAAATAAGTTAATTTTTTCCATCTGTATTAAACCAGTATCTAAATCCAGAAAGGTCAATCCTTCCGAATTCTATTATTTTTTCGAAATAAACTAGAGGAAATTCTGCAAAATTCTTCTATTCATGGAATTTCACTGAGATCCGAAGGTAAATCTAGTGTCTATTGTCGTTATTTCTGTCGCTGGAGAAAAACCGCCTTGAATTTGTCTAATTACCAAGTAAAAAAAGAGTTCCTTGCTTCGAAAAATATCTCTTTACTTTTTCCTTGACATTGATTTTAATGCAGATAAACTTTCTCTCAGAAAACAACCCTGATATGGATGTACCAGAAGAAGATGACCCAGCAGAATCTCTGGGATCGAACCATGTTCTGGTCCGAAGTGGGCGCTGCTTTCGGAGTTGCGCGATTCCAAAGCTGGTTCTTCGTTTTTTTGGCTTTTGCGTGTGATCCGCGGCTCTTTTGCCACTTAAAAAGAACCAAATCTATCTGAGAAGTCCCTTTTCTCCGATTTGTTCTGGACAATCGCGAACATGTTTTCCTATGGAATCTTCAGAAAGCAGTTTGTTTCTTCGAAGTTAATAATTTGTCCTTTCACTGAATCGCAGTTTTCCGGTCTAGGATTTCTTTTAATTTTATTTTTATTGTTGTCGTCTGAATGGGCCCGGGATATCTGGATATTGGATATCTGGATTAGTCATCCGAGGCGCACCTTGAATAATGACGAATTTTTTTCACGGTAGAGTGATAAAACTGGTCAACGTTGAACTTCTTCGATTTCGGGGGAATTTTATCTGGGACCAGATGAAAGTGGAGAAGGGGGCGGAAAGTACTTTAATTTCGAAAAAAATATTTTGGAGATTTTATTCCGAATTGGGTATTTTTATTAAAACATTTGTATTTTTCTTTTGAATACTGGTTTTTTGGAAATCCGAATTCTCAAAAACTTAATCCAACTTCCTTAGACAGTATTTGGATTAGGAACAGACACAACTTTAATGTAATCGATCTTCCTGACTCATAGGTTTCTTGTTTTGCAGTTTTTAAGTACAGACTAGAATCCTTATTTTTCTCGAATAAAGTATCGGTCAAAAATACAAATGTTTTATTTATTAAAAATCAGATTCTAAAGCGTTCCTACTCTTTTCGGAAAATCAACTAAATGATCATGATCGGTTTGGAATTCTTGGTTAAAAATAATGATCGAGACTGACGTAAAAATAAATACATTTGATAAATTGAATCTAGATATTAGAGCATTCTTTTTCCTCAGCGTTAATATGTGAAGTTTTATGCATCTTTTTGATCTACACGCTCTAAAAGGGGCGTTCTGCAAAAATGAATCAGATTTTGCGTGCATATTTAAGGAGCTTAAAAGTGATACATCTCATTTCGAAAGGTGAAATTAATTGGAGAATCTTTCCCTGTTTTACATCAGACCTCTCAGTCTGGAGGTAAGATGGACTCAATCTAGATCTATGATAGACTTATTAAATCTAAATACCGCCTAAATTAGACCCATGTTGGATCCAATGCTGTCTCCCAATGTTCGGTTCTTTCGTTAAAGTTCTCTGATAGATCCAATACTCGAAAAAACTTGTAGTTAATGATGGATTGCGGGAAAATGCATCTTTAACTATTCCTTTCGGCAAAGATGAGAGAATAATTCTCGTCTTTGAAAATTAAACGAAGTCGAACCAGAACCTTGTCTAAGATCTGTACCCTCGACCTTTTATGTTTTCATAGCAGATGCTAGTTCACGAGGGTAAACTTTCTCCGAGGAAACTTGAAGTTCTTTCTCTGAGTTGAACTTGTTTGTGGATTTTTTTCAGATCAGAATCCATAAATGAAGATCTCCCATCCTTTCCCTTTTAAGAAACTGAATGGACTGTTCAAAAGCTTTTTTGTTTTGTTTTTGGCTCTCAGTTTGACCGGTTTTTGGAATCACAAATTATTTTTATTTTGATCTATTTTTGTTTTTATCAACACACTGAAAATATCGAAGATCATCTTCTCTCGTGATTACTGTATTTAATTTATTTCTTAAGACGTTTTAATTCCATGAATTTCCTAACTCTCCGATCGGGGTGTATTCAATTTATCACAGAAGAATGGCCAGATGAATTTCTTCGGATATTCCTTTTCGACCAAGAAACCCGTTGTCGATCGAGTTTAGATCGGGCTCCGGACTGGTTTTCCGTCTTTTACGCTGCCCCTCGGGTCCCTTCTTGGACAGCACAACTTTGGCTGGATCATTTTATCTGGGAAGTGATTACATTTACGCAATTGTTCCGCAGAAGCAATTTCTTTTTTTGCAGACTTTTATTTTTACTGCTCGGCTTTTAATACAGACTTTTTCTTCAGACAGGATTCTAAAGTCAATGTCAACTGCGACGTCTACTTTCATTTGATAAAAAGTTGTCCTAACCCTAGGGAATCTAGTTTCATCCCACAATCTTTTGTGTCGTTCAGATTCTGTGTCCTTTAAAATATAAACAGCCAGAAGTCAAAGAACTTCAGACAATTTTTACAATAAGTTATTGCGCGTAGAATTTTTCATATGAAAATTTAGTTTTTCTTCTTCTTACTTATTCTTTCCTGTTTTGATTTTTAAGTTACAGTTTTGGGAGGTTAAAAATGTTTTTTGTTCAAATTTATCGAATCAAAAATGGAAATTCCCCAAGAGAAAATTATGATTGAAAAATTACTGTTTTCGAATTTCTCACCTAACACTTCGACTTGTTTTTCTAAAAACTGAAAAGTGCTTTCTTATACTATTTTTTTCCATATAAAACCACTGCGTAATCTTCCCTGTGCCAAGTTTCCTTCATCTGGAGACCGATCTGATTTGACAAAAAAGGATTGAACGGGTTTTTTTTCTCGATTGACAAAGTTCGACTTTATCCTTTTAAAATCACTTATAAACAGCTTTTTCACATTTTTCCTGAAAAGCTTGAACATGATCCATATATTAGATTTGGATAGAAAAACCGAAAATTCAACCGACTTTGAAATTCATTTCTCCGTCACCAATTTCGAGTACTCGTTGTTCCGAAGTTGCATAAACATGTTCTTTGAGGAACCGAAAATCCATTTTCTTTTCGCGTGCAAAGTGTTTTGCATCCTTGTTTCAAACTCGTTTTCTAGAGGCCACCAAGAGAGCTTCTCAAACGAGGATCGTCGAGATGAGGTTACTTCTCATATCGACGATATTCTTCGTGACGGCGTTCGGCCAGTATGGCCAGCGCTCGGCGCACATTCCAGTAGCGGTCTCCAGACCCCAGAGACCTGTACAAAAGGGGTACATCACGGACCAGAGGTCGATAGCCGGCTACAGACCGGCTGCCATCGGGGGGTATGGACCCCAAGGGGTAGCAACCGGCTTCCAGGTAGCAGCCCTCGACTACAATCCGGCTCTAGCGGGTGGCATCAGAGGATATCCGGGGATCAAAGCCAGAATCAATCAAAGAGGATTCCAATACTTCTCCACATTAATTTCTCCTATCTTGGACCGGGAAATCAAGAGAGCCAGAATCCCCCCTATCTCCCAGTGTATCCCTGAGGTAAACGGTTGCATCCAGGTCTACAACCTCTACGTGAGCAGGTACCGTTGTCCCCAGAGAGTTGTTCTCTATCCCGCTCCCCCGAACAAGATTGTCATCGCCGTCCAGAATCTCGACGTCGGAGTGACGGGAAATCTTGGGGGTCAGATCAACATCCTCATCCCTATCGGTCTCAGTGGAATAGTTCAAGTGAATGCACACCAAGTTTCCCTAGTTGTGGAATTGGCAGTCTCCAGAGGACCCACCGGAACACCCTCTATCCAAGTCGTCGGATGCACTGCCACCGTTGGTTATCTTGATGCTTACATCGAGAACGGTGGACTCATTGGAGATATTGCTAACAGTCAATTCAGATCCCAAATCAGCAGCAAAGTCAGAGCCATGTTGCCAAGTCAACTTTGTGGACAACTGCCCGGAATCGTCAACAGCAAACTTAACGGACAACTGGGAGGCATTCCCCAGACCATCGCCCTCACTCAGATGCTCCAACTCGCTGGAGGAGCTCTCGGATTCAGTGGGAGCGGAAGGACACAATGTGCTTCTACCTGTGGTGCTAGAGGAGTTCAGAAACTACCGGCTTCTTCCCAGCCTTTGCCTAGCATCCCCAAAGCCTCTGCTCCACCCCCACCTCCACCTCCACCTCCACCTTCGCCTTCCCAAGGACAGGTTTACTCCACGAGACCAGCCAATGCTGGCTTGCCTCCTCCAAGAGACCCTCCCCCACCCCCCAGCTACTCTCCATCTGCCACAGCTGTGCCGAAAGCCAATCCTCTCCCGAATTCACCATACGCCAGGAAACACGTCAGAGTCATCGCCTCAGGAGCTGCCCAGATCCCGAACAAACCCATCTCTAACTCCCACTTCCTCAACTCTGCCTCCAACAGAAGGGGTTTGATCTCGAACAGATTCATCAGAGATACTCGTCCCCGGGCTCAGGCAGTGCCCTTCAAACCTACCCTCGCCACTGGACACCGTGCTCTCGGAGTCAGTGGAGTCGCATTTCCACAGGCTCCTCCTCCTAATCCCTGTGGAGGATGTCCTGGAGCTAATGATGATACTCTTACCCAACTCAGAGAAATCACGAAGTACTTGGACATTAGCAAGTTGAACGACATCTATCTCACTGTCCAGGTCCTCCAGGGTTACGCCACCTTGAACGACTACACCATCGAACTCAATGGAGAGTTCTCTCCCGGAGGACAAGGCGGTACTCCCTTCGGAGCTTTTCCTATGCAGTTCCCTTATCCTGTTGGAGGAAAAATGGCGGAGATTTTGATCAGCGACTACACTATAAATTCGCTTTTCTACAGCCTTCACAGGTTTAGATTAGTTGATAAACTTTAACAAATTTGGAATTTCAGAAAGAACTTCCTCTCAGTCCGCATCGGTCCAGAAACTCCCAAAATCGGACCTCTTCTGAAGACAACTTGTTCCGATGACGAAGAAGAGCTCGAAGACGGACCTGTCGAGGTGAGTCCACATACGAACCTTTCTAAATGAAACTTGATCTTCAGACTGATGAAGCAGAGTCTACTCGTCGCCGTCGTCTTAGAGTTCGGAAATCTGTCTTCTCCGAAGTCAGAAGAATTCGTCGACAGAACGACGAAGAAGGTGGACTGGCTGACCTCGGGATCTGCTTGGGAGACATCCTTCCCGTCAGAGACAAGTACCCCAACCAAAACATCACTATCGACGTCAGAACTTCCAGAGCTCCATCGGCCATCCTGAGCTCCAGAAACGGAGGAACCGCGATTCTGGATCTCCAGGCAGACGCCATCTTGTCCACTCAATCCGGCCAGAACATAGGAACCATCAGAATAGATGCTTCATTCGAAGTCACTATCAGGGCCACCGCAACAGGCATCAGCGGTCACGGAGAGATCACGAGACTGAAGTTGACGAATCCAGATGGCAATCTGGGACTTAGCCAAGAAGCCCTGGATAATCTCGGCAATCTTGGAAAAGAATTCATTGCAAAAGCCGCCAACGACGTCCTTGAAAAAGGAATTCCTCTTTCCATTCCCTCTGGAGGAGTCGGAGGACTCCCCATCAACTTTATTGCGCCTGAATTCCATATCCTCGAACATGCCATCCATCTGGAATCAGATTTCACCATCTCTCCTGCCTTCCTCGACCAGCTCGCAGGAGGTGGAGGATTCGGAGGAGTCTGTCGAAGATAAAAACTCGGAAAAGGAATTCATCGCTCAACAATTTCACATGCAAAATGGGTACTTTACAACTCTTCTGCTACAGATAATGAGCGCCAAGTTGTTTCTGTACATTTTGTTACTCTTGTTTGGCCTAGATTTGGAAGTCTGAAATGTATTCATGAAGAGAACAGTAATAAAGATAAAAATATCATGAATTATCCGAGAATTTTATATAAAACCCAAAAATAAAAGGAAAATAAACAGAATTAGACGGTTGAACATTCCGTTTTTCTCACAACGAAAATCTTCCGAACACCACCTCTTCTTTTCTCTGTCGTCAAACCTGAATTTCGTCACTGAATTCTTCTGTTGCCGGAAATGTTGGAAGATCCGCTCGTGGACGGAGTCCCGCTTTCATCGCTGAAAGTCGTCGAGCTGCGCGAACAACTCAAGAAGCGAAAACTCTCTTATCTCGGAAACAAAAATGTCCTTGCTAATCGACTCAAAGCTTTCATTTCCGCTGAAGCTGGTGAATGTTCCGATTCCTCCTCTCTTCACAGTGATCTTGTGGTAAGAATTATATAAATAATCCGTTGGGAAATACTCTGTTATTCAACTTTAATCCTGAAATTTAAAGCACTTTCATCGTTTATGAAATAATTTTCAATTATTTTTGGGTATTTATTATTATTATTTTTGTATTTTATGGATGTAGAGAAATGCAATTTTCTTTTTAGAAACTGTTTATTAAGAAATAACTAGTTTGAGCCGGATGATTATATCAAATCCGGTGAAATCATCATGCTAGGATCAAAGATTAAATAACCGTGTTTGAAAATGTTGTTTCAGAATCCATCAACTTCGTCCCATGATAAGTCTGAAGATGGCAGTGTCGACAATGACCGTGTTCCTTTGCAAGATATCTCGACCAGTAGTTCTCCGGTTTGCGACACTCTTCAGATTCCTCTCGCTAAAGTCGTCGGTCTCCTTCCGTGTGTTTTCACTACTGATGGATGGGGACGTGAGTTTTCTAGTGATTTTCTGCAACTCTAAGCAGATGTTTCAGGGCCTCGATTGGTCGGTCGATTTGATGGAAACATTCTGGATGGTCAGTATGTTCGGCTGGTGGATTTCACAATGGATCCACCTCACTGTGTTTCCTGGAACGATTCTTGGACTTACTTCCTCTGTTTCGCCCACCCCGAACCGTTTTCCCAGTCTACAACCGCGAACCCGGCAACGGAATCAGTACCAGTCACTGATAACTACTCTAATTCTCAAGCCAAGGAGCCGCCAACTGAAATAACGCAGGTTCCTGATCGATACTCTGATTCTGATCACGAAACCGAGATGTTGCATCGGGTCAATAATCACCAAAGAACTTTAATGAATCATTTTGAAGATGTTGACGACGATTTTTGTAACAGTTTTTTGAATTTCTGAATAACTCAACTCGATACAATTTGTTTCCCTTGTTTGTATAACTTTATTTGTTTGGGAAATGAACTTGTGTATTTTCACTCGGAAACAATGGTCTTAACGAGTGTCTATGTCTCGGCACGAAAACCTGTGATCTCCTCTCGCACACATCCTCTTTTTCGTTCACTTTGTTTTTGTTTCCTCACGCTTTTTTCTTGTTTTCTTCTTTCGAGACGATGATGCCCAACTACAGGGGAACGGGGCGAGGTGGCTTCAACAAGTTTGCCTCATCTCTTCCCGCGAATCTAGCTATTTCCCATCTTTTTGATGGATATGATTGCCCTCCACTCAATGATCGGACTCAGAACGAATCTGAGGATTTTCGTCGACATTTGATTTCTAAGCTCCAGAATGGACCCGCCTCCAATGCTGCACATATTTCTGCTTGTAATGGCTATCCTTGCCTCTACATCTCCAAGATGGGATTTATCAGTGTGATGGTCAACCCAGATGTCAGAATCGACGTGACTGTCGATCGTACTATGCGTGTCGCTTGCATTGGCAAGTTCACTGTGAGTTGCTCTTACGTTTCACTGGTTTTCGATATATAAAGACAAAGTTTAGGCCACTTTGTGTCCTGACGACAACACCATGTCCCTTGCTCATGAAAATGCTTCCGTCTACCAAAGCGATGGCTACGTTTATTCTATTTTCCGTACTGGTGGTAATACTGAGAAACAAGCCATCGTTGGCACCGAAGGAGTCATATTTACTCCCGCGAAGGCGGAGAAAACCTACGTTCTGGCCAAACTCAACGAGAGCCCTTCTTCTGTTATCCCGATTGATCATTCCATCTCTCCTCCTCTCGAACGTGACTTCACAGCTCGCATGTTCATGCATCGTGGTGAGCTCGGAGATCGCATGATCGACCTTTGTCATGAGTTTGTGTCTCGTGCCCATTTCACAAACACTAATGGAGGGTTGAATGTTGATGTTTGCGGTGTTCATATTCGTCAAGAGGCTAACGACAATATCGAGATATCCATCAAGCCACGCTTCATCCGCTTCACCCCCATGTCTGGAGCTGTCCAGATCCGTACTCCCTCTCTTGAAATGGCCGTCGATGTAAGTTCCAATTGTCGAGCTGACAGTAACCATTGTTTCAGGCCGAAGGTCGTGGATTTGTCACTGCCTACAAGAAGCGTGTTCATGCCTCTGCTACTGGACTCGTCATTGCTGATGATTCTCAAGTGGCCACCATTGACAATAATGGCAAGGTTTCTGTTTCTGCATAGGTGACTGGGACCTAGTCTGCGGGTAGGAAAAGGTTATGTTAGTTTATTTTAGTATTTATTTGGAAGCGTTAATTATATAAAGAGCAGTAAGAATCACTGCCCCTAACTTTGTTGAAGTTTCTGTTAGTCAAAGTTTGTCTTGTTTTCTATATTTAGTCTGGATGATTTTTGATGTGAAATTAGTTTGAAAGGTGTACGTTTCTGAACTGGAAATAGATCTCCGAGAACTGTTAAATGAAACATTAGGCTTGGATTGTTGTCATCGGAACCGCCTAATTCTTGACTAGTCATCGTAGGAATTTCCTTACTATACTATTTAACATGATTACCGAGAATAGTCACTTTCGTTTGAAATGCTCTTTATAATCCAAAATAATTATTTAAACAGTACCTATCTTTAATATTAATGAAATATGATTCATGGATATCTTGATGTTTGTTGACCATGTTAGTGTACAGATATCTTCCGTCGATCGAAGCGTTGTGATACACTTGAATCATGTCCTCATGTCCTTTGGGACTGTGGAACTGCACGTTTATTTGGCAAATGACAGGGTACTTCTCTGGATTGAAGAAAATCTCTGAGATCAAATCGAATTCCTCATTCTCGATGTTAATCAACAACAGATCGATGTTGCTTGTGATATTAAATCTTTCAAGAACTTCTTTGAAAGAGAATTCACTTTTTTCGACATTTCGGCGGGTGTCTTTGTCCGAGGTGAAAGTGGTGGGCTTATTCACAAGACCCTTTAAAAACTTTCCGTTGAGATTATTTTGATAAATTTCTCTGCTAACTTTGTCATCTATATCAATTCCGTAGAATTTTGCTTGATAATATTCTTTTTGGATTCTTTTTTCTGCACCGATGTTCCCTTCTATGCCGAGGGTAACTACAGTCAAGGCTTGGAAGGGGTCCATTGGTTGAAGGAAATACTTTCGTTTGTGTTTGCTTGAATGCTGGATTATGGGCAAGAGGATCACAAGGATGTCGGAGCAGTTCTGAGAATAGTGAATCTGTTTAAAATGGAAAATAAATGATGACTGGAGTAACCGATACATGTTGTACTTCTAGTCACTATCCGAGCTTTTACAGATGATGTGGAATTCGAAGCGACGTTCTGAGAATGTGAAAATTTAGAATAAAACATTCTTGCGCTGTACTACTTTTTAAAATTAATTTATAATTATTGTTGTTTTATTATTATAATCGTTCTTAGAACCTAGTTTGTATCACTGTCCTGACCATAATTCGAGTTTCTAACTGTTTTACATTTAGAATCGTAAATAGATGTTTTTCGAACATTTTCCAACAATCATCGAAATTAAACATTACCCCAAAAATCTACTTCGAAATTTTCCAATGATTGTCACGAGATAATGATTAAAAATGAAATCGGACAGTGACTATAGACAAGTATCCTTTAATCCAAATCACCGTTTCTCGAATTCATTATCCACTGACCTCTACAACATCCGAATAGTTGTTCCACATCTCCGTAAAGTTCTTGTACGACTTCTGGATAGAATCGAATCCATTCGCCAGACACTTCATTACTTTGTCCAATTCATTTTTGTTTATGATAGAATCCCGAGGTTGTGGACTCTGAATAATGTGGAAGAAAATAAATATGGAGAAAATCGCCGTTAAAATAAGACATATTTTTTTAATTCTTTTCATTGCTGATCCAAAAGAGAAATAATAAGAGAAAATATTAGGGAATATTTATCAATAAAAATGTTCGGTTCCTCGATCTCCAAGCAAAATACAGAGTGCGACTGATATAATTTCCAAGATAAAGAATGAAAATTCAATATTTACTTTCCTAAAATTTGTCTTGAATAACACATAAAAGTTTCAACTCTCTATTTGGAAAACCATAAAAGTTATTTAAATCACCAAATGAACAATTTTGTTTGCATAAAAGAAATAATTTCGTTTTATTCGAAACAAAGGTGTCTAATTAAAGACTAAGAATTTCTTAACATACATATCTTGAAGAGGATAAAGTTGATTTTTTAAAATAAAAATTAATACTTGTTTCTGTTTCTTTCGTAAAAGCCAATCCTTCTCAGTTGTTCCTATTTTTTACTATAGTTTATTTTGATTTTGTCCTTCCATGATGTGTGGAAAAATCGATTCAGATTTGCTATAACCAACTTGTACTTTTGTAGTTTTGTTTTTTCGAAATTTGATTTTCACGGCTTTGGCTTTTGTCATTTTGTTTTTAATTTTAAAATCTGGTCTGTTGAAGTTTCTAGTTCAGCTTCCGGATGATTCTAATCCGTTTTGGTAAGTCGTCTTTCTTATAAAGTACATGATAAAAAATAAAATTCACTTTGTAATCATTTTGTTGCCATTTAATCTCAAATAAAATATTGTTTCAGAACACCTTATTTCTTTCCACATTTGTCTGGGTCTGATTTGTTGCTTCTGTATTGTCCTAATTTTCCTCATTATTCCTTTGGAAGCCTGGTTTTTGTCGAAAGAAGACTTCCCTTCGAGAGAAAAATTTCTTTCGAGAGCAGAAAGAAGCAGTTGGAGTCTCCAGAAGACGTAAAATACAGTTTCTTCGTTTCCCAATTTTTAGGAATCAAAAATAACCGAAAGTAATGAGATTTCGAACAGATTGTTAATAAAGATATCATGTTAAAAATATATATTTCTTGCAAATTTCCTAAAGATTTATTACAAAGTGTTCCTTATTTTATTATGTTTGTTGTCTTCGAGGTTCTGGTGAAATAAAAATTTCAAAACTCAATCGATAAATTTAATTACCCCTCATTTTAAAAATTTTTCACTTATCAGTAGAGGAAATACAAGGTGTCCTAAGAAAGTATCTAATTTCAAATTACTTTAACTCAACAGAAAATTAATGTATCTCGATAATTTCTTTCGTTCAATTATGTGATTTTTTAATTTAAAGAAATAATTCAAAATTAAATCTTTTTTAAATGGGGAAACTTTTATTTCAAAAATAAAGAAAATCGGGTTTGGAACAGAATATCACAAATTGGAATTTTAATTTTCCTAGAAAGAAACCTTTTCGTTTTTTAATTTTTCTATAAAAAGTTGCTTTTAACTTTATGATTATTGATACCGGATAAAATGACAACCTCATTAAAATCTAATAAAAAAAAGTCCTGAAACTTTATCGATGCTTTTTTTAAATTTTTCAAATTTGGATTTCCAATGAATGTTGTATAATTCTTCGATTTTCGTCCGCCTCCGGGAATAGATCAAATTTAACTGATAACTACCAGAAGTAGAAGAATCTATCTCCTAAGCCAATAATTGACTCAATTCAGACAACTCAAGGTATTAGAGAAGACGCAGTCGACGATCAGCCGTTATCAGTCTCTGCGTCAAGTCAATTAGAACCATTCCTGTCAATTGCTCGGCAGCAGCTTGTCGAGATGATCTTCAGGCAGGGATTCTGGAGAAGATTGCAGAGAAAATGCTGGCTAGTTCTGTTGTTGTTCGCTTTCCAGATGGTATGGACGCCTGGGACCGTCGCCGAAGAAGAGAAGCCGACCAGGTATGAGATTATCGTATGGAACTGGGAAGAGGCAAAAGTCCCCATAACTGTCTCAGCATGGATCCTCCTTGCTTGTATTGCCAAGATTAGTAAGTTCTTATACACCTTTACACAATTCAATAATTTTCTATCTTCTTCATGGAAAAGTAATATATGGACACGGATTTTTATACATAAAATCCCAAATACTTTAAAATTCATGTTCCATATGTTAAAATTAAAGGCTCTTATGTTTAAACTACCATTTCTCGGTTTTTAACTAATAATAACCCTCATAATGTTGCTAATTCCAGTTTTCCACATTTACCCAAAAGTATCGGAGATGTTTCCCGATTCCTCTCTCTTGATCCTCGTCGGATTAGCCATGGGAATCGTCCTTAATGCTGCGAACGTCGACAGGACTGAGTTCTACCTGGGTTCGGAGGTATTCTTCTACTTCCTTCTTCCTCCGTTGGTCTTCGATGCCGGATATAACATGCCGGCGAGGTCTTTTTTCGACAATTTCGGTTCTTGTTTAACATTTGCCCTAATTGGTACTACTTGGAATATTGTTGCCATCGGTAAGTCTTTGACTGATTACTGCCTAATCCGATTTCTTTATCATTACACATTGAGATTAGCGACAGCAAAGAAAAACAATTTTTATGACTTGATCAGAGATGCTATTCTACATTTTCCCCCCGAAATTAAAACTAGAAAATATTTTTAAAATCTATATGCAAAGTCAAAAATCACTTTTTCATGCGGATGCTTAAACTTTGACTTTTTTTGAGTACAAAAATTGATAACACGTAAATCAAGAGGAAAATTTATCGCTTTAATTTCGCCCGAAAATAAGCTAATTGAGTTTTTTTGACTCTAATAATTGATTTTTTACGGAAATTCAATTATAATGAGTCTTATCAGAACATGGATTTTGCTACTGCTTTTAGTAACGAATATACTACTGTCAATAGAAAAAAAGATGAAAAATCAAAAGTTGAAGAAGTTGAAAAACTAAAAATAGCAGAATTTTATTTTTTTGAAAAATACTGTTTTCTAAAAAATAAATTTCAAATTATTTTAATTGAATACTTGATGGATTTTGATAATTCTTTTTATTCGATTTCGGTGATCTTGTTACTTTTTTATGTGTAAAAATATTTTTCCCTGGGATTTGAGAATCTAATTTTTTAATGAGTAAAATCAATTTTGAAACCTTCCCGGAAATAAAAGGTTGATTTTACATCATAAATGACACTTTCCAACGTTCGATTTTCGCTGAAAATTGATTCCAGTTGCGTCATTCTCGATATCAAAAGAAAACTACAGCTTCCTCGGAATATGCTTAAAATCACAAAAATTCATCAAGTGCTCGTTATTTCGCAAAAAACTCAAAATGTCCCATTTCTCAAAAAATCCTTCCTAAAAGGAAAAACACAAAAGGAAATATAAAATCGCTTTTAAATCCTTGGATCTCGAACAGAGAAATTTCTATTTCTGAAATTCCAGGAATCTCACTTTGGGCCATCTCTCTGACCGGGCTCTTCAGTGTCGAAATGAGCCTCCTCGATCTCCTCCTCTTCGGATCTCTGATCGCAGACGTGGATCCTGTGGCTGTCATCGTCATCTTCGAAGAAATGGAAGTCAATGAACTCTTGTTCATCTCCGTTTTCGGCGAATCTCTCCTCAACGATGGTATCGCTGTCGTTCTCTATAGAATGCTCTTGACCTTCGTCCAGATCGGGGGAGAGAATCTCATAATTCAGGATTACTATTTTGGAGTCATTTCGTTTTTCGTCATCGCCTTCGGTGGGATCGGAATAGGAATCCTTTTTGCTTACTTCACCGCCTTCATTACGAAATACACCGAAAATGTTCCAATTTTGAATCCGGTGTTCGTCTTCATTGTTCCTTTCGGAAGTTACCTCCTCTGCGAACTTTTCGGCTTGTCGTCCATCATGGCAATAGTGTTTTGTGGTGCCGCTATGAGACCTTTTATAAGAGACAATGTTCCGAAAGACGCCTTCAAAGCTATCCATTACTTCGTGAAAGTAATTTCATTGATGGCAGAAACCGTCATTTTCATCTTCCTTGGACTATCCACAGTTTCCGCCGATCATCATTGGGACACATCATTTATTATCCTGACAGTAATCTTCTGCTTGATTTATAGAGCTTTCGGTGGGGTTTTTATATGAATTTTACACAATATATTAAACCCTGTTCCTTCTAGGTGTGGTGATCATGTGCTACTTCCTCAACAAGGGACGTCTCAAGAAATTCACGAAAGTCGATATGTTCATCATCGCCTTCGGGGGTCTTCGAGGAGCTATCGCCTACGGTCTGGTTGTCGCCTTGCCCGATGACCTGCCGGCGAAAAACCTTTTCGTCACGTCCTGTATTGTCGTGATCTACTTCACTGTGTTCCTTCAGGTTTCTTTCTTAAACTTCAAAACCAATTTTCTAAATATCAATTTCCAGGGAATGTCCTTGAAACCAATTGCGAACTTCCTCAATGTCGAAAGAAAAGCCGAAATCCACGAACAAAAAATGATCGAGAAAGTCTTCGAAAATGCAAGTCGTTTTATCTCTGTTTTTTAAAAATAATTTCATTGCAGTTGATCGACAACACCATGATTAATGTCGAATCCGTCCTTGGACTCCATGGTCATCATTGGATCAGAAACACATACGACAAAATCCACAAGAAAATCCTTACCCCGCTTCTCGTAAGTAAAAAAGTCCGGAAAACAATGGACAGATCCAATGTTCTCGTACGAGCCGCAAACAAAATGGCTGCCAGAGACGCTCTCCAAATGGCAGAATTCACCCATAACCTCGAAGCTTGGTACGAAGCCAACCGATCAAGATCAGCTTCCATCAGTCTCGTCGATACAACAGGACCGAACGGAAGCGTCCCAACAGGTCAAGTCAGAAAACGACACCACATGCCTCCCCCTCCCAAGCCCCCCACGGAGTTCCTCAGCGACGAGTTCCTGGAGGACCAACGGAGACCCAGGGCCAGTTCCACTTTCTCTCCTGTTTCGATTTTGAAGAGAGATGACGTACTACCCGAAGACGAGCCGGATTATGAGATCGAACCTAACCGATTTTAATTTCTCAAGGTTAGACATGATCAATTTTGTACAGCCGGTACTTGTTATCAATGTTTCAAAAAATTTTTCCAAAAACAGAATAAATCATTAGCCAGTAAACGCCCAATGTACATAAACAAAACAGTGGAAGGGGTGCGAACGAGATCCGTACACATCGTTTCAACCGTGATTTGCTAGGAAAGAATGGGAATTTGTTCACCAGAGTTCTCTGACACCTTCTCACATAGCATATTTCTGACTCCATTCCCTAGCCAATTGGTTGTAACGTTCACGATCAGTCTTGTAGATGCGGGCAATTTCCGGGACGAGAGGATCATCGGGATTGGGATCACACAGAAGAGAGCAGATACTGAGCAGAACTGGAAAAACGTAAGGTTTCATATATGAAAAAGGACAGAACTACCTTTGGAAATGGTCAAGGCGGGCGACCACTGGGAACGGAGGATATCCAAGCAGATGCTTCCATTACTGTTGATGTTCGGATGGTAGATTCTGGTGGTGAAAGCAACTTTGGGGGGTTTGAACGGGTAGTCGACTGGGAAGTGAATTGTCAAAAAGAACACGCCGCCTTGGTAAGGAGATTCAGGAGGGCCCATGATGGTGGCTTGCCAGTGGAACAGATCATCGCCAACGGGTCCAGCGGAGCACTGAGCAGGGGGGTCACGTCCTAGGTCCTGGAGCTCCTTCTGAATACGTCTGAGAGCCATCGTTCGACTGAATCTAAAAAGTAACGAAATCCGCCAAGTAACCGAGATATAAGTGAAATCGATAACTTCTTTCCCACGAAGTACGTCGCTCAGAGATTTGCCGAACACATTCTTATCGAAAAACAAAAAGTGAACAAAAGATGTTCTGTTGGTGAAATAAGTTGGAAATCTTTCAGAAATCGTGCTGTCAATGAAAAGTGGAACGAAAACAAGAAGAAAACCAAGATATAGATTAATCATTCACAAAATTGCAAAATGAACTTAACAAATTACAAATCCGAAAAATTTCTGCGGAAACCAATGACAATCAAGTAGAATTCTGAAAACATGGTGTGGCATGGCTCATGCGGCAAGAGCTGATGACAGAAACAGGCCGAAACAAGAAGGAGCGAGACAGGCCAATGCTGCCGACGAGAGAAAGACAGAGCGAGTCGCACACTCTCACAACGAAAATTCCAATAAGCTATTTTTCCGGAATACTTTGAACTTCTTCTGAATCCTTTCTCTTTAAAAGCTTTTATTTTTCGGAGTATTTTAATTTCTCAAAATAGAGCTCGTTATGTACAAACAATTTGCAACTTTTCGGCAGTGACTATCTTCGATAATGACTGAAAGCAACGTCGTCGACACCTGAGGGAACATAACTGGGTTGTGACGAGACGTAGTAGTCCTCGAAGAATGCGTGGAGGTACTCGAAGGTCGGTCTCCGCTCGGGGTTCTGGTCCCAGCATTTCAACATCTGGGAGTATATAGGTTCGTCGATTTCTACGGGTCTCGGCATTCTGTATCCCCTCTCGACCTCGTCGATGACTTGCTTGTTGCTCATGCCTGAAAGATTATAAGATATTAGAGATCGAAGTCGTTTTAATTTGTCCTCGAAAAGGTTTCTTCAGGATTCGTTATTTTGGTAATTCCAGAGTTGCAGGTTTCCAGGAAAATATTAATATACTGAAACTCACCAGGATAAGGCGCAGATCTCGTGAAGATTTCATAAAGCAAAATTCCAAACGACCAGACATCAGACTTGACTGTGAAATTACCGTAAATCGCCGCTTCTATAGCAGTCCATTTTATGGGGAACTTCGCCCCCGTCGTCGCTTCGTAGATGTCCTCCTCCATCAACGTCCTTGCCAAACCGAAATCAGCGACTTTAACTTCCGGAACTCCACTGATCTTGTCTCCTACCAGGACGTTCCTGGCGGCGAGGTCTCTATGGACGAGTTTCCTGTCTTCCAGGTACATCATCCCTGAGGCAATTTGAGCACACATGTCCACCAGGGCGGATTGGCTCAGAACATTGTCCGGTTTTTTGAGATACTGAAGAAGAGAGCCGTTTTTCATGAACTCTGTCACTATGAAGAACGGCTCCTCTTTCGTACAAACAGCATACAATCTGACCAATTTTGGATGGTTACATTGTCTGAAACGAAAAAACTAAAATAAACCCTGAGGCAATAAGAACAAACTTCATAATGTGGGCTTCTCGAAGGAAAGCCTCCGGAGACATGGTTCCTTTTTTCATTGTCTTGATTGCGACTTCCACAATGTCTCTCCATTTACCGTAATAGACTTCTCCGAAGTTACCGTCCCCGAGTTTTTCTACCAATTGGAGTTCGTTCCTAGGGATTTCCCAGTTGTTTTTCGTGTCGGAACTCAGATCAGTCCTTTGAGGGGCTACTTTCGGAGCAGCATAAGTCAACTTGCAACAGAGACCAGCACTGGTTTCTACAATGGTCAAAATTATGAAGTGACACTCAGTATGATAATCGATATTACGTAAACTTCTTCAACAAAGCAATGACTCACCGGAATAATATGCGACGAGATCTTTTATTGTAGGGAAAATTTTTCTGGTAGTGATGTAGAACCCGCACCCGTCATCCAGGGGTTTTATTTTGTAGTGTTTGACATTCGTGATCCTTCCGTTATCGGAATCGTTGATCGTTAGAGCATACTCGTTTTCTTGATCTCTTCTTCTGACGAGAAAAGTTCCTCGAGGAAGATTCGGGGCCGAGACGATTTTCTCCGCCATACTTCTTGTGATTTTTCCAGCAAACCATTCTTCGACTTCGAGGGAGTCTATTCTGGCGATGAAGTTCCTCGGAGCATATCCCACTCCGTGTTTGGAATGTCTGACGAACCACCAATCGGAATTGCTGAAATTCATCCATTGGATTAATTTGTTTAAAATATACCTATTTGAAATTTATTCAATCTTCTTGATTTTTAATAGTGAAATCGGTTCCAATAAAGTTGACTTAATTAAACACAAGAGATAAATCTAACCTCTTTTTTGCATCCAGATTCAAACTAAAACGAATTTCTCCAGAATCTATATTTTAAGGGTCTCTTCAAATTAATTACATTTTCGACAAAATTGAAATTCCTATTTTTGAGGGATTTTTTCATAAATTTCTTGAAATCTTATTCTATTCCAAAGTTCAAATATTTTCCATAGATTAATACTATTTTCGATTCAAAAAATGAGAGGAAGTTTTTCAGAACGTGAATTCTGAAGGATTTTATTCGAATTAAAATCTGGATGCGAAAAAACAACTCGATTTAAAAGTTCTTTAAGTCACTGAATTGCTAAAATATTCCCTAACCTACTTCCGAAAATCTTATTAAAATTGAATATTTAAAAACTTCTTTAAATTAAAATTGAATACTAAGCAAATTCTTAAATTATAATTAAATATTAAAATTAAGTATTAAGGAACTTTTTATTACTGCATTGCATGTTTGGTTTGTAAATTTCTATTAAAATTAAATATTGTGCAATTTTTAGCTTTAATGTTCCGCCGCTCTCATTTTGGCCAATTAATGAAAAACAAGTTCATGAAATGGGATTATTTTCGCTTTCACTATTTCTCAACTATACGAAAAAAATTTCAGAAATATGGATGGAAGAAAATTGTCAGAAAATTAACTATATTACTATTATCGGAAAAAACAAAAACTAGCCTCTCGTCGAGAAGAATCATAATGTCGTCTTTCTTGAAGCTTATGTCGCCATCCACCCTGCTTTCGTAGTCATAGAGGGCGATGACCCTGATATTTCCATTTCTGCTCCCCGTACTCCCTATGGTGTTTGTGGAGTTCAGAACATGGGATCCATTAACATGGAAAATCGCCGGTTGCCCATTTCCAAGATTTGACATTTTCCTCATCATCTGGTCATCTTTGTAGACATTCATCTGGGCGACCATCCGATGACCTGCCATGACCGGGTAAGGGTTCCCGTTGGGGTACCCATTAGGGATCGGCTGAGGTGAAGGACCGGAGTCCCTTGGCTGGGAGAAACAGCTCCCCATAACAAGCCGAGCTTGTTTGCTGAAACTCTGGTTGGCCAAAAGATGAAAAGAAAAACCTGGTCCGCGTGAAGAACGCACCTCTCGATCGAGGTCTTTCGCGATTGATCGAGGCATAGCAATTGACCGGAGTATATAGCGATTGATTGGAGTATGACTGAGTGTCAAGACTCATTAATCACGTAAAACTCAATTACGGAAACTCGAGAGAAAATCGATAACTAATTTTCTGGACTTTGCGCAAAATCCAAATCAGCTCTTCAACGTCCGATAATTGCGAAAATGATTAGATCGCCGGCGGCCCTAGTTTTTGCCTCCTGCTTGCTTCCCTTCTTTGGATGATGCGCACGATTGCGGAACGAACAAAGGAATTTGGTAATCGCTCCGAGAAGAAAGAACATCCGTTGAGGCAAATTGGTTTGGATAAAACAATAACTGAATAAGAAAAAATTTCAATCGAAATCTAAGGATTTGAGAAATGAATTTTTGAAGATGAAAACCGCTAAAATCAAAATGAGGGCCGCTGGAAATAAAATTATTCGAAGCTGAAACGAGGATTTTTATCCTTGAAGATTACTGCCAGAAGATGACGAAATTTTACTCGAGTTTCCAGGGACTAATGGGCTTTCGAAATTCGTCTTTATCTTTTTCTGGATCTTTGGAATTAGAAGATTTTAAAAATTCCTTCAACTTTGGTCTTGTCGGAAAATATTTAAATTTTTAATTATATTTTTGTTTTCGCTTCTTTTTTTAAAATGGGAAATTGTAAAAATAATTTTCTTTCCAAGACCAAAGTCGAATAACTAAGTTTCTTTCTTCAAGAAACAAATTTAACTATGACAAGGCAATTTTGCCAACAGAGCATTTGTTGAAAATACTTTGGAAAAAAAGACACATCGAAAGGGGGGGAGATATCCTAAAAAAAGATATGTCGAAGAATAATATACATCAAAAGGGGTGCATTTTAAACAGGGAATGTGTTAAAAGAGGGTATATACTGGAAGGGAAACATATCTTAAAAGAGGACATATATCGAAAGAGGAACATATATCGAAAGAGGAAAAGCGTTTAGGGCAGCAGCTGGTCAGCCGCTGGTCGACAGAGACGACTGCGGCACGACGCTCCCTTGGTCAGACGCACTGCGCAGGCGAGAACAACATCATCCTGTTCCTGTCCGTTCCTCTCCGCTGACTTTTCGGTCAGAAAGCAAAGGATTCGTTTCCCTTGTTTGGGTATGTACAGGAGAACGGCATGGCAGGAGATTATCTCGCAAGTTGCAGTCGCAGACGAATACCCGGATCTGCAGATGGTCAGTGACAGATTGCTAGCGATATCCAAATCTGAGAACATCAATGGGATATCAAATCTGAGAACGTTGCTGGAGATACCGAATTCGAAAACACTGGGATATCAAATCTGGGAACACTATTGGGATATCAAATTCGAAAACATCACTGAGATACCAAATCTGAGAAAATCATTAGGGTGTCAAATTCGGAAATACAGGGATACCGAAATTTGGGAAATTAATGAGATGTGAAACTTGAGGACGTTCAAAATTGCAAACATTGAAGACGTCAAATTTCAGAGTATTTTCAGTAACGTCCGAATCTGAAGAAATTGACTTGAAAGTTCTCAAAATCGATTAATTGAGAAAGTATTTTTGGTTGATTTTATTTGGATTTCGAAGTATAAAGATCAAAGCGAAGAAATCCATATGAGAATTAGTTTATTCTATTTACACTTTAAAAAATCAGAGATTAATGTAGAAATCAATTTATTTCGGATTCATTGGTGATTAACTTTTTTGAAACTTGGTCTTTTATAGAAAATATAGATAAAAATACCTAATTTTGTATAGATCTGTCTTCTCCTTTTATTTTTTTATTTTTCTCAAAATACTAAAAAAACATCTTTCCCAGTTAATCATCAAATCAAACCGAAAGTACAAGCTTCAAAAACACCAAAACAGTTCCGAAATCAATGAGTAATAGAAAAAACATCGAAGGAAATAAAAACACGAAGAAGAATCAGAAACTTATTTTTCCAAAAAGAACTCGGAAGTTTATTCTCTTCAAAAAATTCAGTTAATTTCTTTTTCGAAAAAACAAAAAAATCAGAAATTTATTTTTTTTTTCTTCGAAAAAAACATGTTCCATCGACTTTTCTTCATTGTTTCCTGTTCCCTGGTCTTGGGAACATCTCCAGGTGCGAAATTTTTCAAAATTGTTTTTATCAAAATAGTACAAAGGGTGTTAGGGGCCCTAGAACGAGGTTCCCAGAGCGAAAAACGATTATTTCAGGTGAAGCTGTCAAATGCTATAGTTGCCAGGACCCTTGTCCCCATCCGAGACCTCTGTGTGAAGACAATTATTGTTATTTCGGTAAGTTCTGGTTTTATTACCTTCAATTTTCAAACTTATTCAGAAAAAAGTATTCCTTAGTTTTTTAAGAAATTATTTTGAGACAGTTCCCAGAATTTTCGGAACTTTACCAAATAAAAGAAATTATTTTCAGAGACTTTTATAAAAATATTACAGAAAATTAACTTTTTAGTCGGGAGCGTCTTTGGATCCCAAAACGAGACCGAAGAATACGGTTGCTCTTCGACCAACTACCTCAACTGGGTACCAGCCAACATCTCCCTCGGGCAATGCGAGAAAGTGCCCCTGGGAGTGGCCACAGTCTACGTCAGAATCTGCGAAAAAGACTTTTGTAACGAACCTTGTGCCGCCTCGAGTGTTTTCCTCTCAATCTCTGGCATTGTTTTCGTTTTTGGACTGCATTCTGTATTCCACTAGACAATGGATCCGAAAATAAACTTATCTTGTATTAATCGTCGGTCAAGTGACCTTTTTCGAAATAAAGTTCCCTTCGAAAACGTGCAAAATCGGGATAATTGTCATCGATCGAGCATTCTTAAGAAAATTAAACGATCTTCAATCGGTCAGCATAAAATTGTTTTTGTAGTAGAATTTATTTCACATTTAAATGATTCAGGATTTATTTTGCGTCTGATTATAATTTAAGAATTTATAATTAGATAGGATTTCACAGAAGATTTTTGGTTTTTATGAAATATTTAAGTCTTGAAGTTATTTGTGCAAGAAGCTGGAAAACAAGGTTTCAAAACTATTTACAAGAAGAATATCAATAATTAAGTGTTCTTTGAGATAAACTTTAAAGCATTTCAAAAACTTGAAAAAAACCGGGAACAGGATCCGGAACCGATAAATACGAAAGGGAACATCTTAGTTTTTAAATTTCCCCGAGGCAATGTTCACATTTTCTAACAAAAAACGGACGAAAAAGTACTAAATCCACAGCCTCAATGCCTAATTATCTTCTCCAAATTCAGGAACTTTTTCAAGATCAGATGTTCTTACAGATTCCATTTTTATCTTGTCAGCAAATTTTAACGACTGTTCCAAGGATATCAGAAATAATCCTTGTCCTATCTTTACTTCTCCAATCACCCTTACGCAACAACGAAACACCCAATTTATTTCAATCGATAAGATTTGGAGATCGCTGCCGCCGTTGATAAGAGGTATTCTGGACCAGTTTTCCTCATTTCTCCGGTTGTCAAAATGAATTCCAAGTTCCTGATTATTTTCTCCATCCTCTCCATTGTCCCATGGATCTTCGGAGACTCTACCCCAAAAACCGTCACTTGTCCATCGTGAGTTTACTTTCAGAAACATAGTTGTTCAAAAATTACAAGAAAAACCAAAAACCGTTAAATCTTAGTACAGAGATTGAGTGATGACCTTCTTGGAGGGGTCGTGAGTAAAGTTGTTTGAGGTGAACAGACGGGAACGATAGAAAGGAACCAGGTTGTCGATGTTGTACTGACGAGCCTTCGTCTTCAAGTCCGTTTCCGAGATCGTAATCGCTTCGATAGAAGCACTATCACCATGTGAACGAGATTGTTCATAAGCCAGTTGATCCCTAATAAGCTGCTTCAAAATGTAGAGCAAAAGTTCGTTGCTGTCCTTCTTGTACGTCAGCTGACGGATAAAGTGCTTCCTCATCTGTCTCATCACGGAAGCCTTCTGAGTCTGGATGAACGATTCCAACATGATTCTGATGGCAGCATTCACGTCATCATCGTTGACGTAA
Source organism: Halicephalobus sp. NKZ332 (assembly GCA_009761265.1). Taxonomy (NCBI): domain Eukaryota; kingdom Metazoa; phylum Nematoda; class Chromadorea; order Rhabditida; family Panagrolaimidae; genus Halicephalobus; species Halicephalobus sp. NKZ332. The sequence continues at coordinate 54,575 of VOSG01000113.1, forward strand.
GATCGAAGGTGGAGTTTGGCGTGAGCTTCAGACATACGGATCATAGACTCGATATGACGAACAGTGATAGCTACGGATCCCGTAGATTGGGCTTCCTTTCTCAGGTCCGCATAGACTCCGTTCAAACGGTCCATTGCTTTTTCCTCCAGCTTAGGATGGATGTTATTTCTCGCAAAGATGATATACTTTCTCAGCAAGTTCTGAGGGATAAGTTTGTACTCGCTTTCGGTCTCGATTTGGGATTCCTCGGAACCTTGATTCTCGTTCTTGCGAGAAGGATGCATCCTGATGTGGTTGCCGATGACAAATTTAGCGAGATGTTCGTCTTCGATGGGATCCACCTGATCACGGATAACGCACAGCACATCAAAACGAGAAAGAATGGGCTCCGTCAAGTCCACGTTCTCCGCGAAGGTCCTGGAGGAATCATAACGACCTCCGATAGGGTTGGCAGCGGCGATGACAGTACATCTGGCCCTCAAGGAAGTCACGATACCAGCTTTCGAGATGGAAATCGACTGCTGCTCCATCGCCTCGTGAATAGATGTCCTGTCTTGGTCCGTCATCTTGTCGAACTCATCAATTAAACAAACTCCCTTGTCTGCCAGCACCATCGCACCAGCTTCCAAAGTCCATTCTCGGGTAACAGGATGGCGTTGGACGTAGGCCGTCAGACCCACAGCAGATGCTCCTTGTCCCGTCGTCAAGACCGCTCTCGGAGCCATGTGAACAACATAGCGCAGGAACTGAGACTTGGCTGTTCCGGGGTCACCACAAAGAAGAATGTTGATGTCACCACGAAGAGCGTGTTTCTGGTTTGGGTTTTTCTGTTCTCCTCTGAAGAGAGCAAGGGCAATGGCCTGCTTAACATCGTGATGTCCATAGATGGTGGGAGCAATGGAAGCGAAAACCCGCTGAGCGATGTCAGGATCCTTGGAGAGCTTTCGAATTTGGGCGACATCCTCGTCGGTAAGAGCATCAGACTCGATCTGGTCCTTGGTCCTGATGTAGTTCGCGATGACGACGGCGGCGAAAACAGGGAATCCCTGACGGGAATTCAACGAGGAGTCGTAGTTGTTCGTATAAGTTCCTGTGACTTCAATTTCATCACCGGGTTTGCAAGAGTCACACAAATCTCCAGTGAGGATAATGTCCTTGGACCTCGGCAATCTACCGGCTTCGACCAAGTTCGGGCTTTCCTGGATCGTGATTCTCTGGTAGTTCTGGTACACAGTCTCCTCGACATTCAGCTCGAATGGTCCCCGACTCTGACAACTGGCGCAGCTGCTCGGCTTCACTTCGTCCTCAGAGCCCTGAGTGATGGGGCCGATGACGTAACCACAAGCGACACAATTGTATTTCACCAAGGCCAGACGAGGAAGGATTCCGGAGGTCACAGTCACCACTCCACTCGTAGTGATCAACATGTTGAGATGGATGTGACGGAGCATTCTGATGTCCTCATAAGTTGGCAATCCAGCGACTCTGGTGTTGATGTTCGCGCAGATTCTCTTGTAGTGAGGGTACATCGAGGTGACGACGTCCGTGGTAGCCATGTCGAAGAGTTCGAGGACCTCCAACGGAGCTTCAGGGAGGAACATCGAGAGAGAAGGTTGTCCCTCATCATCGGCCAAGTCGTCGTAGTCGACCACGAGAGACTCCTTGTTCTCGCTGGCCATTTGCTGAATTCTCTGGACATACTTCAATTGATCGTTGCCCTTCCCCTTGAAATGCCGAAGGAAGTGCTTGAATCGACGGATGATTTCCCTGGCGATGGCTTTGTCGTTCACATGATCCCGAACAGTTCTTCCGCGCAGATTCTCTAGGATATCGATTGGGATATCCTCCTCCATCTGGTCCTCGTCTTCCACGATCCTGATTCGACGCATCCTCTCACGAGCACGACGGGTGGAGTCCGTTTGTGATTGAGAAACATCTCCTTCTTCGTAAAAGAGCTAAATGACCAAGTTATCGCTGAGTGCACAAATGTCTAATCTTACTCTGTCCTCGTGGCCGGTCAGTTGACGGTCGCGCTCTTCCATCTCCAACTCCGCAGCCCTACGGTCGGAATAGCTCATCTCCGAGACGTCATCATCGTCGATTCCGCTCTGGGAAAGGATGTCCAATTCGGGTTGAGGACGATAGTCCCTGGAAAAATGCATTTATGAAGAGAGACTTCGGGAAAACCTACGCTTCCATGTTATCTCCAAACAAGTCCTCTCCATCCTCCTCTTCGGGATCCATCTCGTCTCTCTCATCACCGAAAAGTTCGTTCACGACATCATCGGCATGTCCATCGTCACCGAGGAGGGCATCTACGTCACGGGGGTTCGCGACGGAAGAAGCTTGGGATTGGAATTGACTTTGGTCATCGTCGTCGGCGAAGATGCGACGGGTTCGTCTTCCACCACGGCTTCCTTGAGACATTGTTCAAGCTAAAGAGGATCAGTTAAGAAATATTCAATCAATAGGTTGTTCGAGAATTCAAAAAAACCATTCAAAGTAGAAAACGAAAAAGGCTAAATTTCGCGGAAAACTCCGGATTATTTCGGTAATCAGATCTCGTATAAACAAGCAGTATTGACAGTTGTAATCGTATGTGGGGACTTGTAGTGGTAATGATGATATTTTGGAACCGAAAATTCGACGAATTTGAACAAGCGAGAACTCGATCCATCTTTTTGGCGCCAAGTTTTCGCGGTTCACATTCTTTCCCTTCGGGACCTTCTGTCCGCCCTTTCTGTTCTCCGATTTGATCGTCTCTTGACTTTTATCTTTTTTGATTGCGGAAAAAATCCAATTCATTGTTTTCAGAAATATAACGAGGTCCGATGGTTTCAAGCAAACAAATGCTACTTGTACTGGCGCCTTTTGCTATCATGGTAAGGATTTTTAACTTGGAAATTCACAACTGCAATGAAATTTAATCTAAAACAAAAGACTGAGAAAGTTTCTTTGACTTCTAAAATTAAGAATGAAGCAAGTCGTTTTGTATCTAGTTTGACATCTGACATTACTATATTTGTTCTCGGTAATCCACATTCATGTGCCCTCGGAAGTTTCAAGACAACTCTTTCCGGTCCAGTTTCCATTTTTGTCCCTTAGTCATCAAAGTAAACAAAACCAAGATTTTCATTATGAGAAACGAGATTTAATGATTCTATGTCCGAGAATAGACGGGCATTCCTGAAACAACTTAGATTTATCAGTTTCTCATTAAAATCTAATCTTCAGATTTTTGCACTAAGCTGTCTTGGAAAGAATGATAAAAAATGAGTACTGCCAAAAAGATAAAGCCGAGTTTTGTTCAGTGAAAAAGGAAGCAAAGTAGATCATACAATTTTCCGTCGAATCAGATTGGTTCTCACTTAAAAGAAAACTCAGCATTAGAAAGATCGTGCAATGATTTCTCCATATAAAAAATCAAAACCAGAAATTCTATTTTGTACATTTCTAAGAGAGTTGAATTCATAACACAGGAAATTTTAAAATTACATTTTTCGACGTCACTTTCTTCCTTTGGAAAATTATTTAAGATTTCCCATTATGTGATTAGATAAAATGCATTATTGATTTTTAAAAATATAATTTGACAAAAAAAACAGAAAATACGGGGAAATAAGTTTTTGTACAAGGAATTTGATATAAATGACTCGGTAAAATTTGTTTTCAAATCTTCTCGGTTCTAGTATTGGTCGTTCCAAAATATGTAAAAGAAATTGAACTAAACATGGTAATTTTAACTTTACAGTGAAGTTTACATTCAATAGTATCGCTGCAAAAACTAACTATACAGACATTTACGGATGCACCAATGACTATTCAGTTCAGTTCAACGACAGAAACTTCAGCCTCTCCGTGGGACCATGTGATGAACGGTAAGGTTTTCATTTATTAATTGGGGACTGAAAGGACTATTTATGGTCAAACGTAGATACTATCCTGGTGATTTGCGTTAGAAAAAAGAATTTAGACAGTGACTGTTTGGTGTAAGAAAAAGTTATTTTCAGTCGCTATCTATAAAGTTCTCAACTTTTGATAGTGACTAATTGAAATAGGGAGCAATTTATATTATGATCTACTTTTCTGAAAAGTTCGAGATCTAAAAATTTATTTCTCCAGGGATATCGACGAATCAGACGGCAGCACTCTCCACGTGTATTCCCGACTCTGCAATAATCGAGACGCCTGCACTGAAGTATGTGGCTCGAACAGACCCCAACTCTTTCTCGCAGCCCTCTTCCTCGTCTTGATATCCAAGATGGTCTTTCTCTGAGCTTACAGTGATCTAGGTTTATTCGCTTAATACCATTAACAATCAAGACCAATGTGTTCCCTTTATCGATCGTGAATCATCGTCTCCAAAAATCTTGATAAATACAGATAAAAGTAAAAGCATCGATTCGTTTTTGAACTGGAATTTGGGCAAAATGAGATCCGAAGCGACTTTATTGAGGCCAGTTTTTCCTCGACCGATCTGGCCGCAGTGAGTTCTGAATGAATCCGAGATTAAGGATGGGACAAAAAAGGCTCCAAGTCGGGTTCCGAAGCCAATTCCGCAATCGATCTCTTCTTCAATATCCCGAAGTTGGAGCCATCTAGTCTGTCGAACGGGCGTTTCGATCTGCCTGAAAATCCACAATTTAGTTAATTGCTGTGGAAACCAAAGTCTATCACATATCAACATAAAATCTTCGCTACAAATAGAATGAACTCTGGTGATAGTTCTAAAGCTTTTCTAAGATGCATTTGCTGATTCACATCATCTTTACCACGACTCAAGCACATTTTCCACTATCTTTGGAGTGTTTCTGACACATCTGTTTACTCACGTCATTACTACAAATACAAAATTCCCGTTCATATCTCTATAGTATTTTCAGATTCGCCCTAAAGAGCATGCGTAAATACATTAAGTGTATTTTATTTCAACGATTTTGCTTGATATTTCTTAGTCGTTTTCACATCTAATACAGATACACGGCATTCACGTATTACTCCTTTTTTGAGATGACAATAAAATCGGATTTTCAAGAATAAAATGAAATCTTCTCCTTGAAACTTCTACACAACGTCTCCTTATCTCTACTTTATGACATCAATTAAGTTGAGCATAATCCTTCGATGAATCATGATCCAGAGAAGGAAGACCGCTGATAACGCACGCCTCGAAAGCATCTTTAGACCTTGAGCAAATAAAAGCTGCCTTTTATTCAATTTTTCAGGGAATTTGACTCATTTTAATTCTCCCAAAATGCAGCGATTTTTTGTGCCTTTTGCCGTCTTTTGCTTGATTGCCCAAGTATCCGGGACTTTCAAATGCTACGATAACAATATAGGAAGCTTGAAAGGCGAGAAGGATAATTGCTACTACTGCAGCTATGGTATGTTTTTTATATCTTATGAAGTTTAAAAAACTATTTTTTAGTCAATATAACCTCTTCTGATGATAAGAAAGTAATTTATTCGAATGAGGCCTGTATTACTGTAGACAGCCCCAATATCGTTGATGGTAATCTCCCAGGTGGTAATTACAATAAGGTTAACCACTGTTATGATGTGTGAGTACTTTTTTATCATTAAATTTCCATTATAAGAGTATTGAACGATATTTTAAAAATCTTGATGTTTAATGATTTTTTCAGAACTGATCAAAATTTTCACGTCCGAGTTTACGTTTGCGACAAGGAACTCTGCAACGACAAGTGCAGTGCCACTGGTTACGCCCTCGGATTCGGGCTTTTGATCGCTTGTATTGCCAAATTCTTTATCTAACTTTTCTATTTGCGAGTATTAATAAACTATTTTGTAATAAGCCAGGATCTACAGTAACCCACCATTGCCAGATCTCTTTCCTCCAAAGTCGAAAACAGAGTTTTCGAGTCTGTCGAAGGCCCGTTTCTTCATTCCGAATCCGAATCCACTTTCCTCTATCCGGTCGAAGCCTTTTTTGTTTCTTTCGAAATCATCGTCATCGTCATCAAAGTACCGCTTGGACAAGGAACCGAAGTCGAAGGGGGAAATGTCCAGCCTGTCGAAAGCTCTTTTCGACAATTGTCTGGTTTCTCTGAAAGAAATTATTTTAAAAAGTATTTTCGGAAAAACAGATAATTCTGAATGCACCAATGTTCACTTAATAATAACTTTCATGAGGAATACAAAGTAATGAAGTTTTGGGTTCGGTTTTTGATCTTTGGATGGTGACTTTTTTGGAATTGAATCACTTCGACAACAGATTTGCTCGAAAAATACAAATTTGAACAGTGACTAATTTTTGTGACAAATCATTTTTAACCATCGTCCGAGTTCAAAGATATTTTAAAGGATTCTTTGACCTTTCGTTTTTTGTATATCTACGAAATCCTTTGGAACTTTTCATAAATCGTGACTATTTATAACTTCGTACGTAGAGACTCAGACCAAAAATAGCTTTTATTAAATGCTATAAAACTTCCGCTTTTTCTCACATCGAATCTAAAAGTGAAGATTTTTACAATTCAAATTCCTTAATCTTCGACGAGAGTAATTGTTAATTTGGAAAACTTCGCATATTAATAGAAATAAAATGAAATTCAAAAGGAAACTTGCAAGGAAAATAAATTGAATCCCCGAATTACGGTATTCTTTAGTTTTTAAAATCTATACGAAATTGGGAGAAGTTTTGACTTTAAACAATTTCGATTCAGTTTACTACATACTGGTTTATGAGGGACAAAGTTCGTCAAACACCTAGGAAAACCTTTGGAGCTAATCACTATCCAATTACTTTAATCCAGCTGCTTTTCGCCCACTAGATATTTAGGTGATTTCATAATCCTCTAATTAGATTTAATTGATGTTTTTAATAAGCGGTTTCAGAAAACTCACGTGGGAGCGGGCATCAAAAGGAAAGCTGGATAAGCGTTGACAAAACTGAGGCCGATTTCGGCGGCGATCACGGCGAGGAGGACAGCGAGGGTTGAGGACTTCATTCTGGAGCAAGGCAATGTTCGTCGAGAGACGCTTAGGCGCCTCTTTTCTTAAAAATCACTTTTAGTGACGGAATTTTAAAATGAAGAAAAGTGTCCGTCAAAAATGAACGGGGGCAAAGATACGTCACGGATGGAAACGCGTGAATTTTTCCTCAAGGGGCAGTGCCAATGAATTTTTTAATTTCCTTGAAACTGAGCAAATAAACTCAGTGATTCCGTCTGGAAAGATTGAATTAGGAAATGACACTTTTTTGATTTTACTATTCTGTTTGAAAGTTGAAAAGGAAGGAAATAGCAGAATAAATTAAAGAGTTTAAAATACAGTAATCTGATTTCTTAAAGATGACTTTTTACAAGACGGAAATATTGCCAAAGAAATTAAACTTTTTTTCCAGTGAAATAAAAATATTGTCAAAAAATGAAACTCTTTTGACGAAATGAAAACGCTTCCAGCAAGAATTAAATTTTCTCGGCAAAACGAGGATATCGCCAAAAAAACGAAACTTTTAGCAAAGTTAAAATAATTCCAAAAAATAAATTTCCCTGATGAAATCCCCAATGTCAATTCCTTTTTATGATGTCTCGTCACAAAAGCGTATCCTCTTTATTTTGAACCTTCGTCAAAAAACTTCCGTTAGGAGTAAATTTTGATTACCATGAAACTACAGTGTATCACATAAAATTAATAAAGTTTTCGAAAATCTAACGCACTTTTATGCACAGCGAGCTTACTAACAGTGGCATTTTCCAAAATTAAATTAGTGATTGTTTTTCGTGATGTGAAGAAATTAAGAAAACATGACGACAGATTACTTCCTAATTCAGTAACACACATCACGTCTAGCACAAGTGCACAGGTTGTTCGTGCAATTTTGCTCAAGCATGTTTCAATGAAAATGAAATACTTAGAAATTCGAGATTAGACAAAAACAGGAAACAACTTGAGCTGAAAATACGGTAAAGAGTAAAGTCACCAAAAGACACAGAAATTAAATTGTTGACAAAGTACGCGAATGAAGGAGAAAACTTCATATTTTCATGACGGAATTGGGTAGATTTGGATTACAAAAGACTGGAAGCGGATTTTTCAAATTAGTAAAGTATTCAAATGCAGCAACCACTACTTATACTTTTCTCTATGAAAACATGGAAAATTGAGACAATAATTCCCACTCAAATTTTACCACTTTGACATCACATTCCAAACGCCGAAAATAACTTAAATTTTTCGTGTCTAGATTCCGAAGTTGGAGAAAATTTGTAAAGCAGCTGTACCTAAAATTCTGAAACGTCTCTCATTCACGCTTTTCTTCGTAATACAGTATACTTATTCAAGCAGAAATAAAACATTCCTCAGTGACTAACTTACAACTTGTCACTAGATGTAAAAATAGAAAACAATTACTAAATGAGGAAAGAAAGGGGGCGAGACTTTCCGATTGAATTACCCAGTACCTCAGGTATCCAAGTTACTGAAAAACGGGGTTATTAATTTAATAAGGTCAACTGCCAAGAACAAATTAAATTACATTTGGCTTTTTAGAAAATCTTTTTTACCACCTTTAGGTTTTACAAACCATAGACAAATTTCCCCACAAACATCGTCACGAATTTAGAATTCAAATTTATACGTGATCACACAGGAAAGTTTAAATTCAATTCAGACGTAATTCTTTTTTTATTGTTTTTGAGAAGCATCTGGTCTACTGAAATTAGTTTTATACTACATTTCGGCCAAATAAAATTAAATGAAATTCTGGTGGTTTTAGAACAATGAACGTGTTTTGAGGCTTCGCTTTCGGAATTTTTCATCGAAGATTACCGAAAGTTTTCACTTTGTAAATACTATAAACATCGAAGCACAAAAACCCTTAAGAAACAAAAAAAATAATTTAGAAATTTCCTGTCGAGACGATTTGTAAATTTCCTCTGGCATTCTCACGTCGAAACCCAACCCACCGAAAACCTATTTAGGATTCCGAGCTAAAAATATTCTGAAGACAAAGTTTTTTTCTAGAGAAATTACAGCTGCTGTTTTTTTTTACAAAAATCATCTGTCATATAATAAATAACAAAAGCTACCCGAAAATTCAAAAAAGAACGATTGCATCATACCCGCCTACAGAAAGGTCCATAAATTTCGGAAGAAGAACAAGTACTTGGTCAAGTTAGAAAGAGCTTTCGAGATCAAATTCGGCACTTTACAAAATGTTTTCCTTTTTTAACATTTAAAGACAGAATTTTATATGCAAAAGTAGGAAGGAGCAGAAAATTTCAAAAACCACTTGAACTTTTCAATTTCCTGTCTAACCATAATCTTCAGTTCATGATTAAGTTACTTTGAAGGAAAAAGTGGAAAAACTACTTTTAATTAGTGTTAAATAGATAAAGGAACTTCTTAAAATGAAAAAAAAACAGAAGTAAAATGACTAATCCTTGCCCAATCAGACTTTTCTCTCGGTAAGGAAAACTTGAATCGCGATGATCGCAAATTGGTCTTTATATGAAAAGAATAGCATACAGACCATGCAAATTGTTTTACAATGTTCACATAAGCAAGAGTCGAATTGATGAAGCGAGAAATTCAAAAATTATAGCTTCTTTGACGTCATTTTTTCAGGAAACGTTCGAAAGCTTTTGTATTATATGGATACAGAGGACATGTTGACTTTTAAAAGCATAAGTTAGACACCGGCTAGATGTGAGAAACAAAATGGAATTTTAAAAATGGAAATTGAATTTTAAAATTTTTAAAGCGGATAGAATTCTCCAGGTTTTTTAGTTCTGACGTTGATCTTTTTTATAGGGAAATGTACTTTTAGCAGAAGGGAATACAACGTCAATTTTGGCAGGACTAGCTTAGGATCTAAAAGGATGAATTTGAAGTGATATCATCAATGACTAGGAGAACCTTCTAGAAGATTATCCTGGATTCCAAATTTTGAGTCTCAAGATTTGACCGGATTAAAACAAACCATAATGCACATTGAAAACAAGACAACGTTCAGGTGACGTTTCAGTCCCGACGTGAAATTAAAATCCTGCAGAAATAATCAGGATTTTTTAAATCTGGATTCTCTGTGCAAGATCAAAATTTAATGAAATTGTGTTTTTTGAACTCCTGAGTCTCGAGATGAAAGTTTCTCATTTGTCTTTTGAAAGTTCGAGTTCGATCTTCTTTGGCATTTTAAGAAGGAGAGGTGTCTCGAATGATCAAAATGTAATGACATCAGAATTTTAACTTTGTCGCCCTCGCTTTTTCCACTTGGATTAAGGGAAAAAAAGCACTCAAAGGGCCTAAAGTCTATATAATATCCGGAGTGAAGTCGAACAGGATCACAAGGAGGTTTATGTGTTCATATTTAATAAATATGATTTAAGGAAATAAATTCCAATAAAAGTGGAATTTTCAAAGCAGGTAAAAAATAAAATCTAATAATGTTTTCAGATTATTTAATTTAAAATTCCCCATCTGTGATTTGAGCTTTAAGTGGATTAATTTGTGTTCGAACTTCCTACTCGAGATCATAAATAAGAATTTCATTTTAATTTAAAAAACAAGGCGGAAGCTGCTGGAAAAATTAAAAATAAAATTTCCTTGACTTATGGTTTCAAAGTTGAAAACAAACATGTGGGAACAGCAACATGACGCAAATTTTCCGAAAAAAGAGGATGAGATTAAAATGCCCAAAAATTTCAAAAATAATAAAATTATAAATTTCTTCGAAAACAACAAGCAATATTTAAAATGAGGAAAATATGCACTTTCGGAACGTAACAACACGATTAACGGTTAGATTGAATGATGCTAATTAATTAATTATCGGTATTTTGTGGAAAATTTCAGAGTTAATCCGCGATGAATTTTTATTCAAAAAGGAAATAGCTTTATTTATCTCAGTATTTTTAAACGAATTACTAATAATTTAATAAACTATCAGATCTGTTCGGAATCTGTATTTTTTCAAGGATTTTTTTCGAAATTTGAGAATCAGATTTATGAAATTTTATAAACAGAAATATAAAAAATAATAGTTCATATATTGGGATTTCACGGAAACAAAATCACATGTGTCAAAATTTCAAGAAGATAAAATTTCACTTACCAAAATTTTGATAAAACGAAATCCCATATATTGAGATTTAATAACACAGAATTACATGTATCGGATTTCGAGAATATGTAGTTTTATTCTTTACCTATTGTCAGACTTTAAGCTTTTACTTAGAAAATATTCTTTTGTGTCAACTTTCTCAATTTTAACAGTTTTGCAATTAGTTCCATTTTTTACATTCACTATGGCCGTCTAATGAGTTCTTCGAAAAAGTTATGGAAAATGCAAAAACGTAAATTTCGAAATTTTAATTTTCGAGCCCTCTAAATTACTTCATTTTGTAGAAAGATTCAACAATACTCCGAAATTACGAATTTATTTTCGACGAATTTCTATTTTTTATATATGACTAATTTCGAGAAAAGCTTCCAATGTTAATTTTTCGAGCGTAAACAATTCGTTTTTTGGAAGTAAAACTTTATCTTTTTTTAATTAAAATTTCCTATGTAGTGTTTGAACTTAACCGATCTTTTTTTATCACTTTCCAAGACCAAAATTGAAAAAAATTGCGTAAATAATTGTTAAAGATCGCCAAAAAGAGGGATTATCCAGAGGATTTTCAACGAGACCTCAATTGAATGAAGATCAAAGAGCACGATGAAACTCTCGTAGTCACTATTTCAAAAAATATGAAACAAAATTCAAAATTCCCTATTCTCACGATTTTCTTCAAATAAAGACGATTATAAAAAATTACTTTTGAATTCTTTATGGAAAACTTGAGAAAAAAACTTTCTGACAATTTCGAAATTCAAAAATCACCAAAACAATTTTTTCGTTTTAACCCTCATTTTCCCATTTCACGTCCACTAATACTATATCGGAAACTAAAAACATTTTTCCGGCAATATTCTTCGGAAAACATTTCCTTCAATTATGCATCTCCAAAATTGGACAACGGTCATTTATATTCTCCTCTGTGGTCCATGTTCGTAATTAACTTCAACCTACATTACAAATCCCTCAGAAAATGAGAAAACTACTTTTATCCAATTTTACATCAATGAATTCAAAGTCCATCTTGTATCAAAAAAGTTCAAACTTCCGAAAATATTGTCAAAGTAAACTTTTAGAAACATTTAAAAATACCATTTCTCAATCTAATTAATTTTTTACAGTAGAAAATAATTTTGATATTTGACCACAGATCAGATTAATGATTACGTAAATTTGTTTTGTGGAAAAAAATCGAATTACAAACAATTCGGCAAAACAAAAAAGCGGAGAAACCAAATTTGGGAAAACGTAAAACTGACCATAGATGATTCAACGTTTTTATTTTTATATTTTCATAAAATAAAAAAGTCAAAAAATGCCCATATGATTAGGAGAGTGAAATTACTCATGCATAAACAGGTCAACGAAAGTAGAAATAAATTTTTTACAGTATGTGGGCGAAAAGTTTCTGGATCTTTTTAATGAAAAAGTTGACTGTTTGGAAAATGGGAAAGGACAAGAGCTATTCTATTTTCGCCATAGTAAAAGTCAACGTGTAGAATTAATCACAAAGTTACAGATGCGTAAGGAACGTGTTAAAGAATTTTCGAAAATTGTTTAGAATTATTCTGCTTCTGTTCTTTGATTTTTGAAAGTTCAAAAGTCTGTTATTTGTTCTAGATTAACAACTTATGCATTAAAATCTAAAGCAATATACGAAATTACACTTTTTTATATACGAAAAAGATAAAGCAACATACAAAACCATTTCCCTAGAACATGTAAATCTGAGTTTATATATGAAATTATAGTTTTTTGGCATGCAAAGACCTAACTCGACACATTAGATTGTAGTTTCCTAATACAGAAACCCTATAGAGACATGTGAAATTACTTTTTTAACACATACAAACCCAAATTGGTATATTAAATTACAACATTCATGATCACCTCGAATTTAATAAAACTCGTTACTCACAATTCTATTTCACATATCATCGTTTTTAGAAAACGACAACCGCTGACGTCTGAACTCTAATTCTGCAGTTTTCGGTGAGAGTAATGTGTTCCACGTATACTCATAACCGGATTTTCAGTTGAACGAACACCAACATCTTCATCAACCTCGAGAAATGAGATCAATGACGAAAAAAGCAAGAATTGTATTATACAATATGCCACTTCCAAAAATAAGATTACTAATTTCGTTTCCTTGACCATTTTGCCAGAGGCGTTGTTTCTCCTTTACAGTGGACGTCAACTGACGAAACACAATTAATTTGTTTACTCATGTTTGAAACCGTAAACTTTTTATTATCCGAATCTTATCCAGCTTTGAGGGGGTTGGGTCCCTGAGCGGAAGATAGAAAACGTAATTGTCAGAAAAAAATACAACTTCGAAGACTGACAGGTGTAGATACATTTTCGGAAATATTTGCTATTTGATTATGTCACATTTACACTTTTATAAACTTCCTGTACTTCCTCTTTTGAAGAAAAAAAGTTGTGTCACAAGTCTGGAAAGACAAAAATGCCTGAGGCAACGTCTCGATCCGCGACGGATGAATGGATTATGCTGATGAATTCTTGTTTTGTACCCGAGGAAATGAGTTTTTTAATGTCAGTTAGGATAAGCCAAGTCCTGTGAATACATTCATGGGAGAATAAAGAATAGAAAATGACGATAGAATTAGATGTTGTAAACATCATGACCGGGACAAAAACCAAGTTGTGATGCTCGTAGAGAACTCAAAAATTAAAAACCGAACCAAGTTGATGGAAGACAACAGAATGAGAAATGAATGAAAGTAGTTTTTCCATGCAATTAAAGTGATTTTTGTGGAAAACAGCAGTGGTCTTTATTTGCAGACCATTGAAAATAAATAAAATGAACGAAATAATCAGTGGTTTTTTAACCAAGAAAATGACTAAAAATCGAGGAAATCAGTGGCATTCGGTGGGGTCTTGTTGATCACTCAGATATCATGTCGATATTTTTAATGATTAACGGTGAAAATTAAAAACAAGGTTCTGCAACTTGAGTCTCGACACGATCAAAAACCGCGTCTCCCACAGTACAGTCGGTAAAACCACTCCGATTTCGAAATCCCTCTCCACATTTTTCTTCGAAATTCTCTTTTGTGACTTTGTTTTTGTATCTTTTCTGATGTTAATTATATGATATTTCTAAACACTAATATCCAGGAACTCCACATATTAATCCTTTTCGGTGGTTTCGTTTTTCGTCAAGTTATTACGAAATATGACGAGAACACTCCTTAGTGTAAATCTTATTAATTTTTTGCTGTTTTCTGAAGTCACACCACCCTTTACTTTCTATGCTCTTAGGTATGAATCAACTTCCGGCACCTCAACAGAGATCTGGCATCACTCGCATCCTCCCAGGCCAACGGATCCCTGGTCGAGTAACAGAGACGGTTTTCCATCCTCGTTTCCCGATAATAAAGGTTTGCTCTTTATTCTTAATCTCAATATAAATTTTGATTTTAAACTATACATGAAAATTTCGGATGTGAAAGCGGATACCCCAATGTCGTCAATCCCGATCCTATCTGCACTCGATATGTCTCCAATGCTGATCCTATGATGGCTCGGAATCCTGCGAATCTTGGATTCATTGTTACCCAATGTGACGTCAATCAAGTCCCTATCGTCGTTCAATATACTATTAATCCCGGCCCTGTGATGGCTCGAGAAACTAATTTGGACCCTAATTTTGCTCGACATGTCCATGATCTCGGTCTCATCCAAGATACTGTCAATCCCAGCCTTTCGGAATGTCGTGCACTGGAAACTCAAAGGTCTCAAAGTTGTGAAGCATTGAAGAAACGTATTCTCAAGCGTCGGGCTAATTTCGAACTTTCCGTGGAATTTGAGAATCAGTTTGTCAAGAAAACAAAGGCAGGAAAAGTTGTCTGTATCCCTGCTCATCACGTTTATCTTCGAATGGGTTGGTTACTTTCTTCTATTCCGAGTTAACAATGTCATCCTAGGTGTTGTCTGCTTGTTTTGTCTCCAGCCATATGATTCGAAAGCCGACTATGTTGGATGTGACAAGTGTCCTCATTGGTATCACCTTCATTGCGTGAACCTTACTTTAGAGGAGATCCAGATGGTGGATGACTACATTTGTCCTGTTTGCAACGCTATTTCTTTGGCTGTTGAGGAAATGCGGAATCACAAATATGGACGTTTGTTTTCCCGAAAATCGCCAGAAAGCAGTGAATTCCGTCGTCTTTTCCCCAAGTTGGATTGTAGGTTTTCTGCTGCACAGTCGTTTATTACTTAGGTTTCCAGGTATTGAAGATCTTGTTCGAAAAGCCAAGGATGGATATCCTTCTCTCGGCGAATTCCGCGATCAAATCAACGAGATGTACAAGACTATTTCGAATGGCATCGATGAAAGAAACACTCTGCACCGAGCTATCCTGGAAATCACCCAAGCAGCCAGCAACATCATCCTGACTCTGATTCCAAACCATCCCGATTTGTATTAGTCGTCAATCAACTCAACTGAGGATTCTTCTTTATCCCATAGGTCTTTTTGATAATTCTAATGAACCACAAGATTACTTTTCAAAAAAAATAACTAAAAAGTGTGAAAGCCAATTAGTTTTTAAAAACCAGAATAACCAGCAATATTTGGAGCGTTATTACACTTTTTGGACGTCAGATGCTGACGACGAATTTTAAATGTAGTTGGGAACTTCTTGGCCCGTCAAAAGTCTGTACATGCTTGTCGGCATCGTTTTCATGTGGATCACGCCTGTGGCTGTCGCTAACATGTTGACAATTTTTTCATGAGGTATGTTAACAACGGATTTCCCATTTATTCCGATGATTCTGTGTCCTACTCTGATTCCACCACGTTCGGCTATTCCTCCTCGAAGAAGAGAGCAAATCTGGAAATTTGAAGGTTAACTTGATCGGGATATTTGTAGATCACTTACCACTCCATTTTGAACACTGAATCCGAGTTGGTATTTCGTGTCGGGACGTTTTATCCGGACTTCCACAACACATGGGGTAGAAACAACTGTTAATCTGACTGCTGTGGAAGTTTTTGCATTTTTTATATGTTGTTGAGCCTTTGCCAGAGGTAACCCAACAAGGGAATTACCATTTATAGCAATTATCTAAAAACTTGTTGTTTTATATTTTATTTAACGGTGGAAGTTAACCTGGTCTCCAATGTTGATTTTGTTGCTTCTGGAAGCAGGCGAGTGAGGTTCCATCATAGCGACCACGACAGTTGGCAACATAGAGCCCCATCCGGACTCAACAACGACAACTCCCAAAGGCTCTCCTACTTTCTTGGAAACCACAACGTCTTTCTGGGTCTTCTTGTCGGCGAAAAGGTCGAGTTCTTCGCCTAAGAGTTCTTGGGAATTGAGAACTTCTTGGTAGTCGATTTCTCGGAGGTAGCTTGGATCGTCGATTCCATTGGCTCTCAGGAACTCCACATAGGCCACCTGGAAAGCTTGTCCGATGGATTGGGCGATGAACGAGGCTTCCTCCGACTCAAATACGTGACAAACAACTCTCGGAGTTCTTCGAATTTCAGATCTGAAGGATAGAAATTAAAACAATTAATATACAGGGTTTTTTAGAATACAGAATTAAGATGGAAAACTCACTCTTCATCGTCGCTTCCGTTGGATCCCTGAGGCATTCTTCTCGCCATCAGGACCACCACATCTCCGATATCCGCAATGTACGAAATCGATCTCAAGGCATGATCCATCAAAATATCCTGCAATTAAAAAAATGGAAAATTCATAAATTAAATTGATCGTGCTAAGGTCCATCAACAACCAGAGGAACAGATCGAATTTTTCCATCTTGATCTCAACACAGAAATTCATTTTTTCTAATATTTCAAGTTATCTTTTAAATTTTTGTTTTTTATATTTGTTAAATAGGCAGAGTGTAGGAAATTTAACAAATATAAAAACTAAAATTTTAAAATAACCAAAAAATCAGAAAAAACTAATTTGTCTCCGTCTCAGGATCAACATTTCAAAAAATTTGACCACTAATAACTTATTTTGAAAAGAAAACTGTTAGCAAATAAAAGTGCACAGAGGGTCCAGTGCCGAGTCGTGCTGACGAAAATCTGAGAACAAGGACAACATCAAAAACAAACCTGTCTGACGTCGGTTTCTGATATACGCTGAAAATTTAACGGACTCAACGATTGAAACAAGGACACAGGGAATTTTCGACAAAGAGAGCAGAAGCAAAAACATTAGGGAGTTTTAGTTGTTTTTAGATGGAGGAGACGGATATCAGATCGAGTAACCAATGATCAAAAATATTCTATGAATTTGCTCGAATAAAATTTCCAGGAAGCGACTGGAAAAGAGTAGCTGTCAAAAACAAGTCACTATCCTGGTGATTTCCTATGGAGAAACATCGCCAAAATGTCTTAATGAAATGACTAATTTTTAACTTTGTCATCTTTAGTTGATTTCCTTTTCTATTTCCCAACCTCAGTTCCCATCTTCCTCCATTTTTCAATTAAAATATGTTAGATAACAACTCAAGATTCTTTAAAAAACCAACCTGCAAGTCGGTGTTCAAAACCATAATCTTTTCTGTCGAGATAAACAAATCAATCTCCGTGCTTGGTTGAATCTCTCCATCGGGAGCCTTCACCCTCGCGACGGCCTCCTGGGCTTGGGCCATCCTGGAGGTCTTCGTGGGTCTTCCGTCACAGGTCATCTGGGTGGACCCCAGGTACCTCGCTCGGAAGAGGACCCCTTCGATTAACACTGCAGGTTCATGAACCATTACTGAAAAATTGAATTTAAGGACACTCCTAAAAATATAAGAAATAACAGGACAGAATGTCAACACAGTACTGTGTTAAAAACAACTCCAAAGTTAGTTGTACAGCGAATAATGGGGTTTTCCACAAAACACAAGATTCCACTTGAAGCTTTTAAAATGATTGAAAACTCCGCGAAGCCAAGAGGGAAGACGCCTCTGAAGCTCTTCAACATGACAACGACCGGAAATTGCAGTTGATAACTCACCATTATTTTTGATCGGATTCGAACGAATAGTGAGAGCGTGCAAGAAAGAAAAATTACTTAGTATTTTATTTTTAGTTTAAAGGAGTAACTCAATCTGTTCAACTCTACTCTCGACACGAAAGATGATTTCAGGGATTTCAATTACTTTCGAACTTTTTCCGGTTTTCCATATCTCCTAATTAGTGGAAAATGTATTGAAATCGAAGGTTGAAAAATATAAAAGTCGAGAAATATTAAAAGCAATCTAAATAGTAGTAACAGTAAAGAAACTACCTTTCGTGTCAAGATCACAGATGAAAAAGCGAGTTTGTCCTTTTAAAAGAAGAAAACCGAGGAAAAAGTGCAAAATTAAAAAGGGTACTGCAAATGGGGGAATGAAAACTGACCTTCTTTCTTGGCTGTCGAAGGCTTTTTGTTGGACTTGATCTGTTCTTCGATTTCGGCATTATGGTCTCTATTGAGCAATTTATCTGTCTCCTCCTCATCATCTTGATCGTTTGTCAACCCTGGAATTCATTTTTTCAATTTTCGAACAAAAATCAATTATTTCTGATTGAATTTTTACCCCGGATAGTGATTACTAGGTTTCTCAATAGAGATAATTAGGAAAGTGACTGATTCGAAATATCAGCTGTTCTCTTATCTAACTAATTTATCCACTTTAATAAGTCCCAACTATTACCCTCGTTTTCTCTGTATTTTAAAACCTACCGTTGCTAGAACCCGGAGTGTTTCCATTCTGCATCTCTTTGCTCCTCTGTTCTTCCCTCTGAAGTCTCTTCAAGTAGGAATCTCTCATGACCCATATGGGTTCCTGACTATTGTTCTCCTTGTTTCCCTCAGGTAATGTTCCGTTTTCTTGACCATTCAAACTGTGTCTTTTCTCCAGTTGCTGCCATCCATTCTCGTCGATGCCAGTTCCGGAAGTCGAAGGAAGAGGACCCTGATGGGTTGGGCCATTTCTCCTGATTCCATTCCCGACTGGATTACCCGCTGAAGGGGGAGCAGGGAGTCTGAAATTTTCTGGATCATCTTTCGGCTTCTCCTGGACCTGGCTGGCAGAAACGAGCCCGAGAGAGCTCAGTAAAGCCGGGTTGGTTTCCTGGATCTGTTTCAGAAGCATCGCCGCCATTTCCGGGGTGATCGTTGATGGATTCGGAAGGACATTCGTCTGTTGAGGCTGTGCAGGAGCCGGATCAAATCCAGGAATAAAGTTATTCAAGGGATTTGTATCCGCTGTTGTTTGCTGGACAGGATACATGGGAGAAGGTTTGAAGTTGTTAATCATCGGTTCCGCCGGGGGTTGAGCCATCTGGACAGAACCGAAGTTGAACGGAGCAGTAGGAAGAGGGATGGATTTCGGTTGGAAGGCGTCCATCAAATCCGAGGAATCTTGTTGCTTCGGTTCCGGAGGCGAGAATGAGTTCCGGAGTTGGTTCAATGTCGGCTTCGGGGGAGCTACCGGGGGCGGGGAAGGTTCCCGAATCAAGTGACCCATCTGAAAAATATCAAAATTATACAAGAACAATGAAAATACACAAATAGAATCGATATACGAAGATTAATTTTTGCTTCATCATATTGCGAAAAGATTGCATATACCGAAAATATTACATATTTCGTACAAATATAACTAATGTAAACTAAAATGGATATACAGAACACCGAGATTATCCATTAAATTCACTATTTTTCACTTGATCTGACAAAGCTTCATATATCGATTCTTCATCCAAATCTGTCTATTAACTAATCACCAAAAACCAAGGATAGAACAAGGACAGAAAAGCACAAACAAAGAAGAAGACCGACGACCATCATCCACAAACGACACCGACTCACCTGTTCACTGACTTCTGGATTCAGTTTCCCGGCTTCAACAAAGTTCCCGAATCCAGTGTCATTTAATAATTGAGTTAATTCTTCTTCGTTTAGCTAAAATGAAGAAAGCTTGAGTGAGTAAAGAAAATGAGGCGAGTTAGTGAACCTTCACCCGAAGAAGCTTTTCGGATTCAAAAAAAACCTACTTTTCTCACATTTCTGTTCTGAATTCTTCTGTTGATTTCTTGTTCGATTTCCTGCATCTGTTTCCGGAAGAGTTCGTCAGCTCTGGCGTCGAATTTGCGTTTGGGTTTCTCCTCGGATTCTGGAGTTTCTGTCGCAGGTTCCGGTGTTTTTTCTTTCTCTGGAGATTTATCTTCTTTCTGAGGATTTTCAGAATTTTCCGAAATAGGTTTTGATTCGACTTCATTTTTGGAGGTTTTCTCAACTTCTTTCGTCTCAGAAGGAGCGTTTTGGGGTTCCTGAGACGAAAGTCGAGATTCTTCCTCTGTCATCGGATCCGTCGTTTGGGAATCTGAAAAATAAAAAATAAATTAGTAAAGTTTCTATAGTAATTAATATCGTAGTCTTTCTCACTTTTCCATCCAGCCAAAAATTTTAATTTTAATTTAACCATTTTTGTAAATTTTAAAAACAACAAATATCGAAAAAAAATTTGAATTTCTTAATCCTTGTTTCAGAAAAATTGACAAATAACCGTGTATTGGATTAACTTTGTTCTTAAAGCGATTTTGTTCTTTTCTTTTTGCACGAAATTTCATTTTTCAAAAATCAAATTTACAAATAAGTCTGGAAAATAAAGAACAAATCGTTTAGTTGTGGTCATGACATGAAAGCTGAATTTACTTTCATTTTTCCATAATATCTGAATGCTTTTCGATTTTTAAAATTTAATAAAAAACGGAATTTAACGAATGTGGGAAAATCGAAAATGCATTCAAAGGTTGCCGGAAACAACATCAAAAGTTTATTGTTCGTGTCGAGACCAAAATTAAACAGCTTATTCTGTTTCTTTAATTGGCAGTTTGCACTCGAGTCCGCAATTCTTGAAAACAAGAGTCATTTAGCATTAATGAAAATTTATCGTCCTGAGAAACAGACAAAGAAAGAAAACAGAATGCGCGGTAGATATTGGATGAAATTTATCTCGTTGATGAAAATTCCAAAGTGGAAGTAGTTCGAAAGGAATATTATCAGAACTATAAGGAAATTTCTACCGATAAAGGAGTGTTGCTTTAAGCTGTTTATCAGTAAACAATACTTGTTTTTTTTCTCGTGCATAAAAAATAAATCAATTTTTGTCCAATAAACATCCGAGAAATCGAAATCGGTCTAATCTAATGAAAACTTGAATTTCAATAAATCTTGTTGATTTAATTTAGAAAACCCTGTTATTTTTTTTAGAATTGAAGGATATTAGAAAATTAAAAGTAACTCTTTTCAAAATGCGAAAGTTTTTCAAGTATGGATGGAATCGATCTTGAATGACACCGGAACAAAACACCGAAGAACAAGAAATTTGATATAAAAAAGTAATTTGTTAATATTAAATTTCCATTTAAAAACAGCCTCTAATGCTGATTTATGATTCTGAATAAAATAGCGGCCTCATTTAAGTTTAATAAAAAAGGAAATTATGAAAATTCACCCGATATCCGTTAAATTAGAAAGTTTGAAATTTGAATTTTCCTCGAAACATTCTGTAGTTTTTTGTGCCCAAATAATTTTCGACCTTTTGGACTCAAAGTTCCATTGCCCTTCCTAATTTGTGCGAAGCAGTCATTACTCGTCCGGAGCAAATTTAGCTTCTCGAGAACGCTCAAATTACGGAATACTCTTTCTAAATCCGGCGCGATGTCCAGGATGAAATTCGAAAGAAACATTTCTCGCTCTAGTTCTCTTGTTTACACTTTTTGGAAGAAGTTAAAATTCAAAATGAGTTTTTGCATAATTTTTTCCAGAGTGAAATAAAACAATAAATTAAAGAAAATTAAGTGGATTCCGGAAAAAATAATAAAAGCTCCGGAACTTTATTCCAACTAGATTGTTCATTTCTTTAATGAAAATATCTCTAAAGATGAAACCACTCATTTTCTTAGTTATTTCCTCAGTTTTTAAAAACAATACTGAAAATAAAAACTAACCTTTATTGGCCTCAGGCATCATGTTGAAACTCGGCGAGGGCGAACTCGAGCAGTTCGAGCTGCCGACCCCCACGGAGGCAGAGGACACCTTCGAAGGGGTAGAGTTCTGGCTAAAGCCATTGAATTGATGACTGTTAACGACTGCTGCCATCGAGGGACTGGGGCCTGTGGGGGAAGCTAGATTCAGTTGACCCAGATTCAAAGTAGCCAATCCAGCAAGAGCAGCTGCCGTCGGATCCGTCGACGAAAGAGGGGGCGAGGGGGATTGGGTAGAATTGGGGTTGTTTTGCTGGACCTTAAACAAATGATCAATGAGAAAAACTAATACCGGCGAAAATGGCCGCAATCAGAAACGGAATGACTGTCTCATCGGGGAACAAACATTCCGGTCAAGGGTCTTTTCTTCGGTCGAAATTCATTCCTTATTGATTTTCACGGGAAATCCCATTGTTATAAAAATCAGAAATAAATACTCTTGCAAAACTGTCTCGATACTGGTTTTCTAAAATTCTTAACACCAGAACTCGTGTCGAGAATAAACTCGATTTTAGAAACTTCTGGTTCATACAGTTAAACGTTTTCAAAAACTCATCAAATTCAGGGAAATTTTAACTTGCAAAAAATAGAAAACCACTGAATATTTCATTTTCTAAATAGATCCTACACAGAAACCAGATATTAATCTGCTTTCCTTCAAGGAGAAACATCAATCAAGATTGACCTTTCCAGGTATTGTACTCTTTTTTCTACTTTTTGAAAAAAGTCAACTCAAAAAATAGTATCAAAAACTCACATCGAATTGGTTTCCTTGAGCACAAAAACCGGGCATTTGACCCCCGGCTTGCATCATCAAGCTCTGGAAGTACTGCTGCATCATCTCCTGATATTGACTCGGGGCGAGGAATAAACCTCCCGTGAAGGGGTTTATCCGGCCATTCTGGTTCTGATCCGAAGTCCCTGCCAGCTGCTGGAATTGCTGGAACTGTTGGACACTGGGTCCAGGGAGAGGCCCCTGGGGCATGAAGGGGGTCAAGAAGGGGTTCGCGAAGAACGGAGGAGCAGGAGACGGGACCTGGTTGGATGAGGGATTCTGAGTCTCCTCCTGGGTCGAGGAGCTCCCAACGGGTGGCTCCATCAATTTCTGGACTCAAGAACCATAAAATATAAAGAACTAAAAAAACGTTACTAATTAATTTGAATTTTTAATTAAGAATGCCAAAAGTCGCGATTTCGAAAACAAAAATATCGAAGCTGTCAACAACAAAACCGCGAGTGGACATCCCGACGAGTTTGTGGATTAGCCCAATTTACACCGGGGAACTCGCCTCGAGGTCAGCGGGATAAGTTAAAATTTAATTTGAAATCCAACTTATAGAGTCAATTTCGTCTGAACAAATTCACTTTCAAAAAAATACTGTAATTTGTCAATCGGGAAATTTTCTGAAAGCATTTTTCCGAAATTGATCTCAATTTAAAAGGTTCAGAAGTTTTCTTGCGAAGTTTCTGAAATTTAATAAAGTTTTTTCCTAATTTCATGATAGGTGATGTTTGAATTTTAACCGTGAGGATATCTTTTTTTATCCTAGGGAATTAAACTATGAAATATTCAGCAACTTTTTAAATTCAGGACTTCCTTAATCCACCTCGTCAGAATTCAGTTGTCTTAGTTGGTGAATATTGAATTCCTTAAATAAACCAAAATCCAAGCAAGTTCCAAAACAAAGCCTCAAATAGACTCTAAATTCCGAATTTAAGGCGTTCCGTCAACGCCGGACCTCGTTTCGCCAACGATGGACCTCATTTCGGCAAGTGTTTGACTGCCGGAAGGCGGCTTCCTCAAAGAAATTGATTCTGCGGACTCATTTGGAACTCTCGCGCGAGATGAGAGCCCTAGCTGTCCGTTTTCTGTTTCTCATCTGGACAAAAATCCAGCGCTGCTTTAATTCAAAAACAGAGTGGATTAAAAGCTGCCTCAGGCGCTTGCAAAACAAGTATTCATCTTCTTAAAACATTGAATATTCAAAAAACTGTAATAACGACCAATGACCTTAGGCAACAACTTTACAGCGAGATCGATGGGAATTCTTGCAAGTTTTAATAATATGGAAATTCCTAGAACTTTTAATGATATGAGAAATGTGAGCATGGACGGAATATGGAAAAAGTCGACCTTATTAAAAATTCAGAGTCCGTAATTGAATATTACGATTTCTAGAAGAACAATAAGTTGTTTTCAAAATCGAAAGTCGTGCAA
The DNA here is from genome assembly GCA_009761265.1 of Halicephalobus sp. NKZ332. NCBI lineage: Eukaryota > Metazoa > Nematoda > Chromadorea > Rhabditida > Panagrolaimidae > Halicephalobus > Halicephalobus sp. NKZ332. The sequence goes on from VOSG01000113.1 coordinate 78,896, forward strand.
AAAGGCCCGGAGATGATGAGTAAGTCAGGCTTGGTTGATGAAAGATGAGTTGGTTATTGGTTGTTGGATATTCGTGGAGAATGTGTTGTTACGAAATATTCTCCTCAGTGACAAATTTGGAATTGTCCAAAATCAAGAAAAATGAGTTTATACAAATGCCACATTGTCGAAATATGCCTATATGAGAGTAGTCCATATGAAGAATTTTCAGCAACACGAGGAGATTTCATATTGATAGATATAAAAATACAGGATAATGAGAAATAAAATATCTAAGCTATTTCTTCCAACGAACTTTAATTATCCACAACTCGAAGAATAACAAACTAATTAAAAGCAGACATTGCCAAATATTCCAGATTTGTCTCGGAACTTGTCTATATCGAATTTTCGACTTCAAAACTCAGAAAATTCCACCTCATTGGTTTCCTGACGAAATCTCAGTGACCTTTCTGGTGTTCTTTCTCATTAGGTTCCATATGCAAATTCCGAAATTTCATGTAGGCAAAAACTTGAGTGAAATCTGAGACTTTTTCAGTAAATAATTTGCATTTAGTCCAGTACACATAAAGTTAAAATTGATTACTAGCAGTCAAAAATGAAAACCTTTAGTAACATAGCAATCAACTTTTTAATTCAAAATAATGTTTTTAAACTTGTAATTTCCTACGAAACAAATCAATGCTAAATACGTCATTACAAGATTGATCCTTTTTATCTTTGGTAATCCTCAAAAATCCGTGCAGAAAAAAGTTCACATTGATTAATGATTCCCATTTCAGTCAACAGAAAAATGAGTAGTAATCCAAAGTTTTCTGACTTCGGAGTTAGTCATCAACATAATTTCTCCAGACTACGAGGAAGTCATACAACTCGATGACTAACTCCTTTTACAAAATCGCGGTCAAAAACAAAACCAACAGAGCGGTGATAACTCAATTTACCCAAAGTTTTGAAATTCCCGAGCCACCTTTTTCGACAAAACAGAACACTTCAAAATTACAAATGTTCCAGTCGAGGCAACACTGGGGAATTATTCGTTCAAAGGTGTTGCAAAGTTATGAATCAAGGAGAAAAGTTTTTCAAAACTGAAAATGAATTTCCAACAGGAAATCCGAGCTTTCTGGGATCGACTTTCCTCCTGGAGGTTCTTGTTTCTCGACAAGACACGTGAAAAAGAAAAAGAAACCAGTCAATCTGGAATAAACACAATGGAAGAAAATCGATGAAATCTTTGATGAAGTCCTTGATGAAAGTGGGAGAAAACATTCAGAAATATCTAGGTCAGAAATAAAACTGATAAAAACAGAGATAAAAAAATTGCGGTCAAAACAGGATTCCTCTACCTGCCAATTGAGCAAAACAAGGTTAATAAGATAAATAGAAGTGGAAATTAACGAGTTTGGAAATATCCAAAAAGGCAGATTCAGCAACCACCATCGATGGCACGAAATGGAAGACCGTCGTGTGCCTTCGCAATTTTCCTTGACAGCTGCGGAAGGGACGCACAACGAAAAACCTTATCGATTGCGAGAGAAGAGAGCGAGCGTTCCCCTAGCCTCCGGGAGCTTGTCGATGACGGACAGACTCCACATAGTCGTGCGAGCAGTCTGCGGAGACCCCGCCTAGAGTTTCGCGCGGTTCCGGATCTCGTTGAAGATGGATCAAGATGCCCTTATTCAACAACAAATGCTCCAAATGCAGATGCAGCAACAACAACAAATCCATCATCAACCAGTGATGAATCCGCAGCAAAGAGAAGACACTGCGGCTTTGAACTTCTTGGCGATGGCCGAGTATTTCCGAACTTGCGATCCTCCCTGCTATAAAGCTGCTGCTAAATGTCTGATTGTGGGTTTTTTCGAAGTTTTATATATCAATTATGACCTTTATCTACTTTAGGCTTCGACAAAAACGAATGCCTCTGTTTTGGCCAAGGGACATTGCCACTATCAACTCGGGAAATTTCTCTACTACTACACCAGGAACCTTTCGACCGCCAAGGATCATTTGATCATGGCTGTAGGTTTTTCGTTGCAATATTTATATGTTAATGTTTCTTCAGCATCAAATATTCAAAGAACTCGGGAATCATTTGGAGGAATTGAGGCTAAAAACCGCTTGTCTCATAGCAGAATGCGCTTTGGCTCTCCAAGAAACAGATTGCATTCTTCCCCTACTCAAGTCGGAAGCCCCCTACACTCGGAAGCATCCGAACCTCCATGGGAAAGCTCTCATGCTAACCATCGAAGCCCTGTCGATAATAGATACCAACATGGCTCTTGAAGTCGCCAGCATGGGGTTGAGGTACTTTAACGATCTCAACGACACTGTGATGGAATGTTATTTCCAACTGGTGAAGTCCCTGCTCTACAGTAGGATGCCGGGACAGGATTCCCAACTCAGCGAAGCGGTCAACGGGTTCAGCAATATCGTCAAAATCCATCCTAATATCCAGAATTTCAACGACATGAGTGCCTTCTGTTACACCATCCAATTGAGTTATTTCCTCACTGTTGGGATGGTGGGAAATGCCAAAAAGTGTCTGAAACAACTCCAATTGACAGTCCAGGAAAAAAGTCGGGAAATCCATTCGGAACCAGTCTTCCACTGGATGAGGAAAGAGCTGCTGACAAGTCTGGCCTACGTGATGACAGCGATTTGTAGTATACAATGTGGAGACTTCGGGAAGGCTGTCAAGTACCATGAAGTCAGTAGAAACCACCTGAATGAACTGAACGCTCAGATGAAGAAGCCGGAATGGGGTGTCATCGGAAGAGGTTATGAAAGACTCTCAGCCCACCTGCACTTCGCCCTCCACGACGCCATGTCTCAGATGTACTTGGCGAGGGCGATGCCGGAAAGGGTTTTCGACAACGCCACTGAGATGGTCAAGGCCCTCAAAGTGGTTCCGAAGGACCTAAGGCTCTTCGAAGGCCAAGTCCATCTTCTCATGGGGATGTACTTCCAGTACATGAACTTCACGGAGGAAGCAGAGCAGCAATTGGTCGTTGTCCAAGACACTACTGACGATTGCGAAGTGGCCATCATGGCGAAGCTTTGTCTGGCTCTTCTTTATCTTTTCCAGGAGAGGGAAACGGACTTTTATAACGTCTTCGAACCTGTCAGGTACACGAAGATCGAGAACGCCTCTTCGACTTGCCAGGTCGTCTCCCAATTCGTGGACGCTGTTCACAGCTACGTCCACAAGAAACCAGAGTGCAAGTGGGTTTTGTTTTTAATTAATCTTTGACAGCAATAATCTTTGGATGTAGACGATACATCATATCGAAGTTCATGGAAAATAATTCTAGATTTCGGAATATATTTTTTGACTATAAATGTGGAAGTTTATGACTTAGAGAGTTTATTAGGAAATTGCTAATGTAGTGGAAAATAATTTCTTAAGCTGTAGAATATTTTAACTATGAATTTTAGAAACTTGGCTGCTGACGCTGTGAAAGTTTGTCAAGACAGGGATATCCTCCGGGTACAAGCAATGGGAATGTTGCTGATTTGTAAATTATTTAACTGCATTGATACAGATACGGTAGCTGTGAGTAATCAGATGGCGAAGAACACAAATGACCCAGCTCTCCAAGCTTGGGCTTTCAGATGTATAGTTGGTGAGTTTTTATCACAGTCCTGTGAACAGCACATTTAATAATTCCCGAAAATACAAAAGTTATAATTTTCTGAACACACCCTTGTTTTGCATTTATGTCAGATAAGTTTTTATTCATATTAATTCCAGAACACTACGAAGGCCGTCTGGAAACCGAGCCCAGCGTCAGGAACGACATGGAACCCTTCGTCAAACAACTCAAGGACGTGGAACAACAGATGGCCGAGGGGAAACAGAAGGCTTTAGAACAGATGTTCCCTAAATTCGCTACAGTAAGACTTGGAAAAAAGTTTTTCTCTATAATATTTTTTAGATGACGGATTTCGCCACTGAACTTGCTTCAAATTGGAGAGGAAACCTTTATTGATCTCAGGTTACTGTAGCCAATCTTCACTGCCAAAATGTAAAAAATTAAATATTCATTGGACAAAGTTGCGAAATGTCAGAGAAATCACATCCATCGATGCAACACTTGGTTTCCATGTATTTCCGCTTCTCAAATTTGGAATCGACGTCTTCATCGAATTCTAAAAAAAGAAAATTAATTTAAATGGGACAAATTCGGGATTGGGTGTCATGTGAAGAAATAAACTTGATGACTTTCGAAAAGTTCGGGATTGAGGGTAATTGAAATGGGTTAATTTGGGGAGCGGAAGTTTACCGGAAATTTTTCGATAGTTCATGAATCCGCAGACGAGGCTGAGTGCTGACTGGAAGGACTTGCCTCCAGGAGGACAGAGTTGCAAGGAGCTCTGACGGCCTGGAAAGTAGTTGTTAAAGTGATATTTATTAAATATGAAACTTATTAAAGGGGTACTTATTTAATAAAGGACTTGTTAAATGTTGAATTCATCAAATATGAAATTTAACATAAGATTCCCTGGGAAATAGAATTCTATTCCTGAAATTTCACAGGAGTTTTTTGTTTCACGGAACGTCAGTTTTTCCCAGAGAATCGGGTCCTTCAAAGTGGAGATTTCATTCAAAGAAATGGGCTTCTCAAAGCAGTCAAGGACAGGGGATTTTGTTTCAGAATGTTTCTGACGTTTTATGGAAAGAGTAGGAGAAAAATCTGGATTTTGGTTAAAAAGTCAAAACCACTTGGGTCCCGAAAATAATGTCTGTTTCCCCAGATGAAATCATTTCTGAGAATTTGTCTCGAAACCTATCAAAGCTAAAAAAGTAATTTAAAACATTGGTGTTCCAGATTTTTTGGAAATCTAAGAAAAGTTTTTTAAAGTGTACAAAATTTCCGAAAACAGTTGAATTCCAAATTTTTTATTCCTATCATAAAGTATCTCTGCAAAGTTTATAGTTTCTGCAGAGTATGTAACAGTTTTAAACGATTTCGGAGAAGAAAGTACTTTTTTAAAGAACTTGGAACAAGCTTACTTTGTTACGAAAATCTTAGATTGCACGAAAAAATCATCCTATTTTGCCAATACCGTAATCTACGTGAAATCTAGTACTCGAACAGAATCTCTTTCTCATTTACAGCAATCTCTGCTCATGGTTTTACATCTAATTTATTTCTACTTTCATCTCCAAATTCACTCCTACCCTAATCCTATTCTTGTCGTTGCCCTTACCCCTAACCTTGTTCCTGTTCCTTCAAATTAATTCCTGCTCATCTTTAAAAACGAATCCACTCGAAAGCAAAAATATCAAAAGTAAGAGAAGTGAAAACACACACCTGTGAATAACCCACCAGCTGAACTGATGACGACGGCTCCGGATTCCGCGAGGATCCCGAGAATCAGAAGAGAAAGTAGGAGACTTTTCAAAAACATGATTTTCAGGAAGAGTTAAAAAGTGAAAGGAAGGGAATTTTGAAATCGGACGCTCATTGAGGTTTTTCTTGGGCGGGTCCAGGGACAAATTAGTTTTCGAATTTTCCTGACAACTTGAAAGAAAACAAAATTAACTGGTATTTTGGAGGATGAATTTAATCTGGATCAAATATGTCGACTTCCACCTTCTGGCTTTTTGATTGCGAATCTCAAATATGCATACAGTTGATTTTCGAAAACAAATGAAATTAATTTCTTCTTTAGCAGAAATTCATGAATTTTGTATTCAGTTTGTTTTTTTTGGAATAATTTTTTGGTTAATTTCTGAAGAAGTCGATAATCCAATTTCGAAAAGCTTCCTCGGGGGCCACATGAGGGGTCTTCGTCCCTGTCTTCCTCCCCAGGGAAAACTTAACCTTTTTCTTGCTGAAAAAATAGAAACACTCAAAAATGGAAGTTTTCTAAGAATTAAAAGTTTATTTAATTAAAAATTCCCATTAAAAAAGAAGGAAAATGAATTAAATTTTCAGAATTTTCCACAAAGAAATGTTTTTCATTTTTTCGTTGTAAGAATTATTTTTGGACATTAAAAAAATAACGAACTCTCAAAATGATCTCAAAATGAATTTCTTGGATTTTCCAAATTCGAGAAGTTTATCTCAAAAGTTCATTGAATCTTGGAATCTTCCAAAATTTTCCGCGGACTTTTAGTCGCAAAAAAATAAATTTTCTCGTGTTTCTTCTGCAAATACTTTCCGTTCATCTTTGATCACTTTAGGTGAGATAAACTGAAAATTCCGACAACCCTATTTTTTGGAACAGTTTTTCATTAAAATATTTATTTAAAAACTCCTGATATTTGAGAAATTGAAATTCCTTATTAAGACTCTAGAGCAGTAGTTTCAAATTCAAAATTGCACGGAGATGTGAGACCAATGAAAAATGAAGGCATTTCGAAACACTTCTAAAGTGTTCTTCTGAAGAACGAGGAGCAGACAAGGACCGTCGTCATGAGGGCCGTCATGATCAGGATCACGAAGATCATCGCACTCGAGAAAGCGGAAATACAGTATCCTTCCTCTGAGAGAGTCGAGAACTTCTGGAGCGACATCGAGTGTCCTTTGCGGGAGGGAGTGCTGGGGAGGTCGAAGGAGTCGATGGTCTCGATTCTCTGAGAAACGACATCTAACGTTGAGAGCTCGTCGAAGTAAATCCTCTTTTTCCCTCCCGAAGGGATGTTTCTTTTGAACCTGTTCGGGTCCTGGCATGAAGGTCTCACACACTCTGTTCCCGGTTCCTTCACCGTGATGCTAATCTGGCACTGGAAAAACAAGGAAGATCTGTCTGCATACTTGAACACGTGAGCTTCCTGTCCTGCCATGAGGTCTCCTGGATACTCCAAGTTATTCAAGACGAACTTGTCTTTGGCACATCCGTTTCCGTCGAGGGTTTCCACTTTTTCTCCGTTACCATCATCAACGAAGCAATCGTGGACGACCATACAGAAAGTATCCGTGGTCTCACTATCGCATTTGAAATTGTGATAAACCTGTTGACCGACGACTGCAAATTGGACAGGCTTCCCGGTGGGTCCTCCGTCGAGGATTTCGTAACGGCAGACTGGCATAGGGACCAATTGAGTAAGGAAAGCTGTGGTCAAATCGCTGACTTCGATATCTTCAGCTACTGTCTTATCGGCCTCCATATAGAAACACTGGACATGATAGACTCGGTCTACCTTCGTCACGAACTGAAATAACAATTGTTTTTGCTTGTTATTATTTTTAAAAAACTCACGATCGGATGGAAGCTGATGACGATCGTTGTGGAGGCGAAGATTCCTCTCGGATTCCTAAATTGATCATGTTGTAAATTTCCTAATTTGTCAAATTGTGACGATTCCAGACTAATGAAAAAAACATACAAGGATCTCAGACGCTGAACTCCGCAAGTGTCAAAGTTCAAAGTTATTCCAGTTACTGCTCTTCCGATTTGTTCGTTTTTACAGTCTCCTTCGTCGTGATGCCCCTTGACGTAGAGACGACCGGAGAAGGGGTTCCTGGAAAAATTAGGTATGTGAAAGTTTCAAATCTTCAACGCTCAATTAAACATCTTTGTAAATTGATTAGTTCTAATTTACTTTTTCTTCTTTAAAACATTCTCAAGAGTATGAATTACATCATTCTAAAAGCTCTGAACTAGAAAATAATGAAATTCATTGAAGATTTGGATTTGAATTTAAAGGATTTCGAAATGGTCCCAGAACGAGTTCCCTGATTTCATTCGCCTTCAATCAAACCCACCTGGTGTTGAAAGTGATCTGGATCCCTTGGCTGCCACACTCGATCTCGGGCTCGCCCTCCACATTGTTGTCCACGGGAATCCCTTGGGAAATCGTCACCAGGAGAGCGAATATCAGGATGCGCATCTCTGAAGAGAAACGGAATGCAAAAGTGATATATCCGACACGAATCCTGCAATAAACTGAAAAGAAACTCGAAAGTGAAATTCGTTTGCTTAATTGCAAATAAAATAAAATTAGGTCTTGGAAATTAAATTGGAATCAACTTTAAAAGTGATAATATGTGTTTTCGCGTGATCCTGTTTTATAGCAGGAGTGGTCGAGTGGGAAGGTCTTCCGGATTTCCAGAATCAGGTCGAATATGCCTTTCGTTTTCATCCCGGGAATTCGGATGGGTGAAAGAAGTTAAGGACGATCCGTCAATGTCAATCCGGAATCGCCGGTTCAGGAAAGTGAACAAGTTTTCACAAGAAGAGAAAACTTGTGATAAGCTTCTTCGCACTTGATGTCCGGAATTTCACAGGTTCAAGATCAATCGAGATCCGTCTAGAAGAAGACAATTGCCGCAGGCTAGAGTAATCAGATAATACAAAACAAATTGTTGGAGGCAATTCCTGAATGAAATGATTCGATCTTTGGTCCTGGCATGAATCCCGAATTTCCTTGTTAACACTATATCCGATTGTTCCTTAAATGTTCTGTTCTTTTTACACCAAATAGAAGAATTGTGAATCAAAAACTACAGAGATAAAAATAACCAAAATAATTAAAAATAATGTTTTAAAAAATAAATCCACTATTTGTGCCAAGAACAAAATTAGTTTCATGTTTTTTTGATATGCATTGAAGTTATACTCGATGAAAATAAGGATAATGACTGAAGACTTTCAACCCTTTGTAGACACTATTGTAATTTCTATCGGAAATAAGTTTTGGCAACGACTGAAATGGGTGATTTATTACTCCAACCGAATAATATGACTTTTTAGACAACGAGAATTGCATAACAAATGGAAGTACGAGGAATTGGTTGTAAAATACAGTTGTTACTCAGCTTGTAAATTTCAGCAAAATTATCTAGGGTGGTATCTATTTTTGATTCTTAATTTATTTAGTCACTATCCAATTTTGCATGATAGAACCTGTTGAGCGCGACTTGGTGTCTAGTTTGAACGATAGATCATTATTCTTAATCACCATCTCGACTTTTCTAAAAAAGACGGAAAATGACTTTTATGAAAAACATCTGGATATTATTATTGGACATGAGTCAGTCTCCAGTCACTATCCAAGTGCGGTTTTTGGTAAAATCTTTAAAAATCATTTTCCCTTTCGAAAATAAAAGACTTTCCCAGTCACTATCCAATTACGATTTTTCTACGTATTATGTATTTTTGAAAATAAACTTTTTTTCGTTATTTTAACGTTTTCCATTGAAGATTCAAGGTCATGATTTCAAAAGACAATTGGTGATCAAAGTCGGTCACCACTTCCGTGATTTCAAGCCTTCCTGTTTGTCTTCCAGAATTTCCTGATCTATTATTTACTAATAATAGCAAACAAAGATCAGTACCTAACTCTCCGAGCCGGGAGTGTAACAAGTGTCGCGTTTTGTAGAACTTTTAATTCTGAATCGAATGGTACAAGAGATTTTAAAAACGGAGTGGATTAAA